>OMNZ01110698.1:7601-20882 GCA_900303255.1 Lesueurigobius sanzi
TGTGGTTTTTCCTTTGTGATGCAAACAGAGCCAGAACACCTGGGACAGCCATGATCTGAAAAGTGGACAATATTACAAGTTATATTAGAGAAGAGAAGATTGCAGGAAAATGTATGTTTTTATGACTTTATCAATACTCATAAACATTGTTTATCTGATGTTATGGTATGGTTGGATTTACACATTGTATAGACCTTTCTCAGCTGACATCATCGGCTGAACATAAGTTCCGGCGGAACTTATGTTGCAACAATGGGTTGCTACAAGAAATTCAAATCAAAACATTGTATATCTCTATGCTCTGACCATTGGTGGGCAGCAAAAGTCACATGACGGGTCCTGAGCTCCGACAAACGAGCAATTGTTCAGATATCGTTGTCTGACCTGACCACTCAAGTGCTGAACCGTCTTGGAGAGCGTCAAGACCAGTAACACCATTGTAAAGAACAGCTAATAACATGCAGCGGGTGGAGCAAATCAGCGGAATGCCAACCAACAGGCCGGCATTCCATTCCAAGTCACATGACTGAGAAAGGTCTATAATAATAAGGGAATTGTTTTGTTTGTGGAAATAGCCTAGTGCACTGGTTCGGGGGCACTGCGAGGGGGCTTCCAAATGTTGTCCACAAATCAAGCACATCAAAATGAATTGAGTTTATCATGAACTTTATATGAATTTGTTCATGTGTAATCAAATCTACCATATTATCACTGTTTCCTTGTCTTGTATGTACAATTAAGCAAAAACCATTGGAAAACCATGACATTTTCTATTAAATACAGCATAAATTCTTATCATCAGTGGGCCTCAAGAGAGTTTTGGAGAGGAGCCCACCACACTCTCAAGTTTGGGAATGGCTGGCCTAGTGTAACATTGTCCAAATTGTATTATTTTCAACGGTGTATTTGGGTCAGTCTCACGGTATTATGACTAGAGAAACCAATCATGACTGCAACACAAGATTCAGGATTAATTTGGTAAAAATGAAGTAGTATCCGGATGTTAAAATGCATCAGAAGAAACTATAAAGTAGCTATTAACTACTAATATCAGAGCTGGTAGGGAACATGAATACATTATAATTAAATCTGTACGTTCTGCGTAATAAATAAAAGGCCCAAGAAGTGAAACAAAACAACACTTGGGAAAACACTGATTTTATAAACAGGGAACTGTCACCTAAAATAACACTTGAAAGCTGGCAGAAGTCGAGGTCTTACCATCCCGCCCCAAATGGGAGTCCTGGTGGTGCTTAGCGGGGTGTCCTTTCTGAACACCGCATCCATCACCCCGCAGATCACGCACAGCCCCGCACAGGCGACCTGCAGCACACCCAGCAGCAGCACTCTCCCCTGGGCGAAGATGAAATACCGGTATCTGTCCATTACCGTTCGCTTCTTCCTCGTTATTTCCAGCCAAACGAACCGAGCGCCCCTTTGTCCAGGAGCGGAACACGGCCGTCGAAACTTTACATTAGCGACGGTGTCTATAAAATGTTGCGATAGGGGTAAAAGTGCTTTAAAAGGCGTGTTTTGCTGTTGGTTTCATGTTGGAGGGTCTAGACTGGAGGTTTCACAGTTCACGCGGCGGGCTTTGGTTCATCATTAACCTGAGCACAGCAGGTGAAACTAGCGAAGGGCGGGTTTAAATCCCGGGGTTTGAGCTGACAGGCTCACAGCAGGTCGATGTAGTGGAAGTGTCAAGTGTTTTTCCCATAATTTGGTCTGGCAGGCTCACCGCAGCAGAACAATACTCAGAATCTGAATAGAATTTATTGCCATTGTCAATGACGGTTTCACAGACTAGGGATTTTCTTCGGTGTTCTCGTGCAACATGAAACATAAACTTATTCATAATAATTCAGTTCAGGGGTTCAGGGGTTTTCAACTGGTTCTGCCTCAGGGACCACCATTCAGACTAAGCAGTAGTCTGCGGCCCACTGTGTGTGCAAAATAGGCCGATTATTTTGTGTAAAAGAGGGCTATATACTTTATTTCACAATGTGTTCTCAAATGTTTAAACAAAAGTAGAATTATTAAAAGAGCTATATCAACTTGATATTCATGAGTATTCAATATGCAGCAGCAGTAGTTAAACTGAATAGCAAGGACTACCAGCAGTACTGCCACGGACCCCTGGTTGAAAACCCCTGCTTTAGTTTATTACATCCTCAGCAGAGGATGTACTTCCTGCAGAAACTCAACTGGCCGCCCAAGAGGATGGTGGACTTCTACAGGACCACCATCGAGTCCGTCCTCACCTCCTCCATCACTGTGTGGTATACACTGGAGCCACCACTAAGGACAAACACAGTACTGTACGTGCTGCTGAGAAGGTGACCGGCTGTAAACTTCCACCTCTCCAGGACCTGTATGTCTCCAGGACCCGGGGGCGTGCAGGTCGGATCACAGCTGACCCTTCCCACCCTGGTCACAAACTGTTTAACCCTCTCCCCTCAGGGAGGAGGCTACGGTCCATCCGGACCAGAACCTCCCGCCACAAAAACAGCTTCTTTCCCTCCACTATTAGGCTCATGAACACTCAATAACATTCAATAACTCTGTATCAGACCCATGAACACTTAATAACTCTGTATCAGATTCAGTCTGTTGTAAACTGAATAACCTGTTCCATTTGCACTTTATTTTTTTCCATAGTTTATTATTTATCTTTATTACAAGTTTGTGCAACCTTCATTGACAATGGCAATACACTCTATTCTGATTCTGATTATTACATGAGTTGCACGTGTACACCAAAGAACATTCCTAGTCTGTGAAACCTTTCATTGACAATAAAATCTATTCTAAAAATCTAAAAAAAAGAAGTATTAATAGTTAAGTATTACAGTATGTAAGTAAAAAAATATTTCAAATGTACTTTTCAACTTTTCTTTTTAACATCTGGTGCTTTAGTGCATACACAGATGGATATTTATAGTTCTGTAGTAGCCATAAGTGCTCTCATCATTAAACTGGTCCTGGTTTATGCTGGGAAGAGGCAAAAATCATGTATTTTATGAATATTACTGCCATTATTAGGCAGTTTATATTCAAATACACTTTCCACCTGATTTATTATGGCTGTATGACGAGATGAGGACACATGAGAATCAATGTCACAGCCTTTATTGTCCACACAGGTTAGAAAAAAATGTACACCATTTCATTGATGATTCAGGTTAATTAAATTCCATAATTTGAAAGTTCATAATTCTGTTTCGACATAATAAATACTTAAATATGTAACTAGTTTGTCAGCTAACAGTATTTGGTTTTCACATGTAGGACAATAGCTCCACCAACATGAGTTTACTTATATATAAAATACTCATAAATAAACGTAACAGGTGTTTTTTTTTTGCATAGTTTTCCATGGCCATTTTTCTTCATCTCTCATTTAAAGTCTATTGTGGCACAGGGGAGGGCTTGTTTGGCAGTAGTATGTGGGTCCTGCACTCTCATTGGCTGTTGAATCATCCACATTTGTGTCCTGCGCTCTCATTGGCTGTTGGATCATCCACATGTGTGTCCTGCACTCTCATTGGCTGTTGAATCGTCCACAAATTGAACCAAATTTCTACTCTGTTTAAAATAATTCACAACAGTTCTCCCATTGAGAGACAGAGTTCAGAGCGGGTCATTCGATCCTTGGGGCCACAGCCAGGGGAGAGTGCAGGGTTCCAAGATGCAAAACCAGGTTCGGACAACAATCTTTTTCTTATGAAGCCACAAGCCTTTGGAACACTCTACCAAATAAAATGATCTCATGTACAAATTATAGTACGCTTAGATGCCTGACCAAAAGATGGTTATTGTCACAACAAATCGGTATGCATTGAGCGACTGTGATATTGTATGAATAGTTTAGGGAAAGTTTGAGAGTTTCCTGAAGTGGAACCATTGTTTAAAGATGTGTGTGTATGAATCCTCATAATATTTGATATACTTTTGTAAGTATAAGTGGTGGAAATTAGCCTTTTCTGCCATAACCTGGCACATGGCATATTTTCTTGCTCTGAGACTAATGTCTTTTGTGCATTGTCCCTGATCAAATGAATAAAAATCAAATGTGTGTCCTGCACTCTCATTGGCTGTTGAAACGTCCACGTGCGGGTCCTGCGCTCTCATTGGCTGTTGAATCGTCCGCGTTTGCGTCCTGTGCTCTCATTGGCTGCTCGTCTGTGCCTGTTGAAAGAGCTGTAGCGCCTGTTTGTACCACTCGGGGGCTTCGGGACCGCTCTTTCCCGGCGTCTCGTGGTCGTAACCGTAGGCGACCGTCAGCTCCTCGTCTTTGTGCACCGGCCTCAGAGTTCGGATGCACTTGATCGAACCAAAACGAGGGTGCACGTATCTGTCAACACAAAAGCATACGCACGCTTAGAAAAATGACCCGATATGGCTTCTTTTTCTATTTTAAAAAGGCAAAGCAAGTTTATTTGAAGCATACAATTCATACACAAGGCAATTCAAAATGCTTTACAGTTAAGTCAAAAGGCTCTAGTTGTGGAACAAAATTGCTGTTGTCCTTCTTCAGTGTATGAAGAAATACTGTGCATCTATTTATAAAGCATTTGTATCTTTCTGTGCATTTGTAGTTATTGCTAGCTTTTCTGTGACAGCGACCCTGCAAAGTGTAAACCCAAGAATTGGGATGCTACAAATGCATTTGGAAAGTTTGGACATGGCTAACAATTTAATTTACTCACTCCTTTAACATGAAATATTTGAAATAATATATAACAACAACAGGTCTTTGAATAACTACAGTAATAGCAAAGAGCAGATAAAAAAACTTTCAGTGTCATATGCAGAGCTTTTTTTAGGGGTGGGCAAATGGTGGCCACTGGCCCTTCAATCTGGCCCCCACAGCATGACCTGGTTAAAAAGGGTGATTGAAATGTTTTCACTGGCATAAAGAAAGATAATTCACACCTGCTGCTATTTGTGTTGCTTTTGAAAATGTATTTAGGTGATCTATTTGAGAAAAAAAGTTTGCCCATACCTGCTCTAAAGCCTTAATAAAATGCTGGCCAGTAGAAAGTATTATATATCTGTAGTCTATGTATCTTTCAAAGTAATAATCCTACTCAAAAACTCTACTCAACAGGATTATTATGAAAAATCTACTTTTCAAAGCTTTTCACCACGTTGCATGAGCTACTCACACCTGTTTGACTAAACTCTGAATATTTCCCTTGTGGCTCCTCCTTTTCCCCAAAGCTCCTCCCGAGTCCCTAGTACTTATCTAGGAAATGCAGCCACTTACCTCTTGATCTCTGGCAAAGCTTTAATCTTCATGTAGCATGATTGCACAGAAGGAAATTCCTAGTTTGTGAATTATTTAACTGATATTTTGATCCTATGCTTCATGATGGAACAGCCCCCCCTGGTGGATATGCTCCTGTTTGTAGCTGAGATACTCACGGGTCATATTTGCAGTTGGGGTTGAAGGAGTGGTTGGCCTTGTGTCCCAGAGAGGCGCTGTATTGATCCGTCCCGTCAAACGGCTGAGGAACATCAATGACCGTGTCCTCGTCCAGGGAGATGGTGTTCCCGTTCAGAGCCCAGTCTCGGCCGTCCACCTGTGAGACAAATCACCCTTTAATTTATTCAGCCATTCTTTCCCACTTGTGCTTGATGGGGGTTGAGAGGTGTGAAATAACTACAGCTTTTAGCATATTCAGTCTGCCTCCTTCTCAAGGGCTTAAAACCATCCACCTGCTGATGTCATGAGGTGCTGCTCATGTGTTTTTAAAGTCTAGACCAGGGGTGCTCAAAGTGCAGACCGGGGGCCAAATGCGGCCCTCACCCCTCAGACCAATTTTTGTTGGCCCTCGAGCTTCTGGCTTAATTGCCACACATCGCCAGAGATGGTACTTTTTAAGGAAAGTTTAACATGTTTACATTATTATAACTTGGATAACTGATAAGTGTTAGGGTGATTTCACACGTTAGTCCTGTAGAGTGGTTCGATTCGGCCTGATAGTTGTTACAATGTTGCAATTCTCAATTAGTTCAGTTCACATTCACACCAGTGTTTTTGCAAACGAACCAGCCACTATGCTGTTCAGCAGTAGGTGAAATCTGATTTGCGCAGCATGTGAAGAGGGAAAAATCCCAGATGAAAACATCAGGCAAATTTGTGCTTTGTTTATTCCTAATTGATGAACTGTGCTCTTTTGCCTTTTTGTGGCAATATGTTATAATCATTGTTTGTGCAGCACAAATACTGCCGTTGTTCCAGGATGAAACTCGCATTCAGCATGAGAACACTATGTGGTTGTTTTTGGCGCTGAGAAGATGTATGTTTTGCAAGACACTATTGCAGAAAACAGACCAAGCTGAACCAACTTGTATTTCTGAGTAGGGCAGGGCGATATCACTTAAAATCGATATCACGATATATGAATGAAATATCACGATAACAAGATAATTGACAATGGATAAAATATTTCAAAATCCCAGTTTTACGCCTATTGGGATTTTTTTCTTTTAGCGCCATGCTAATTTCTTTGCAAATTTGATCTACTCAAGCAACATACTACATCCTTCAATTACTTTCACGTTTAAAGCACCTGCCCCTAAAGCCTCCACAGTCAGTGTTTATGCTGGTCTGAGTGGAGCTGAGCGTAGCATTAGCTGTGACCTCCGTCTGCTGCTGGTCCTGACATCAGTCTAAATCAGCTGACTGCACATGCTAATTATATCGCATCCGCAACGATATGAAAAACTACGACGGTATCCAAAACCCATACCCCGATATCGATCTATGATACGATATGGCCCAGCCCTATTTCTGAGACATATTCGGAATTCGCTCCGGTAAGCTTCTGTTTCACTTATTAAGTAGGATTAAGCGAACTGTTGTAAATGTTGGCCTACTTGCCACAAACTTGGGTGGAGAAATTAAAAATACAGTGTGCGGCTTTCTATGGAAGCTTCCGTAGACCAAAAAGTCTGCTACATACATGTAACAGAGGAGGTCCGAATCAAGTCCGGTCAGCGTTCTCACCATCAGCGAAACACACTGGAGTCCACATGGAACCGTACAGAGATCACCTTTGTCTGAACCAAAACAAACTGGTCCGCTTTCACACCGGCCCAAACGAACCGTACTTGCAGGTTTTCTGAATTCCAGTCCGCTTTAAGCAGACAAAATGGCATAGGTGTGAAAGCACCCTTAGTCAGAGATACAATCAATGATCCAAGCCTGAATAGAAGTGTGGTTGCCTGGTTAAAAACTCCAATTGAATAATCCCTGAATTGAATGTTTGACTGCATTGTCCACCATCTGCTCTATACACTTCCATGTGGCCCACGATGAAAAAACTTTGGACACCACTGGTCTAGACAGCTTCACCTGGTTCTTGCCAACACTACAAAGCATGTCTTACTAGAAACAGCTAGCATCTATTGACTTTAGGCTCATCTTAGCGGCTTCACCTTCCCTATGTGCTAAGCAGGGGAACAAAATAGTTTTACAGGCTCAGAAATCAGGTCTGAATTATTGAAAACCCCAGATATAAATGGATAAATGTCCTCGGGTCTGGTATACCTCGGAGTGCGTGATTCGGACTCCGTTGTAAAAGGACATCACAGTGTTGGCGTCGGTTTCGCTCTTAGCAAACAGACCCTCCCCTGCTCCTTTGATGAGAGACTCTGCCACATATACCCTGAAAAATATAAATATTGATAAAAATATGATGCAATTATGGAGAAAGCAAAAATGATCAACATGATGAGTGTACCTTTGGCTCTCGTAGGGGTCCCGGAGCAGAGCATGTGCGGCAATGCAGCTGGACGTGGACTTGTCGTAAGTGTACATAGCACCTAAAAACAATGGTGTACTATCTAAATATTATGTTTTATGAAAAATGTTTGATAAAGTATCCCCCAATAATATTCACATGCTTGTAGTTGTTAGAGTATATTTGTGGTGTGTATTTAAAGACTTTCTGGGTCCACCTAAGTATTGCAGTTTAAAGTGGACATATCCTGTAAATAAAACCATAATTCCATAACTTTGCCAGAGGAGTCTAAAGACGCTGTTTGAGGTCGTGTTGATAGAGTAAACTTAAAGGTCATGTCTGTAGGATGCTCTTTGTACAAGTTTCACATGTCATTCCTCATTTGAAAGCTAAGAACCTCTAAAATTCAGTCAGGGATTGTGAAAGTGAGAGAGCGAGACAGTCCTCTTTCTGCTCTGATTAGATTATGGTCTGAGATTTATCTCATATTTGGAACAATCAGAGCTAAAATATTTGCAAAAAAATCTATAATGATTAATCGATTAGTTGTTTCAGCCCCAGCCAATAGCAATATTCTATTTATTACTTTAAAATCATTTAAAATGATGTGGAGGACTTTAAACCATTAAACAAATACAGTATATACAATTGTACATATAATCTGTTGTTTCTTTTTGTGAACATTTAGACTTTAACTATAAAAAGGTTTGAGACATTTTCTTTGTTTTCTTCCTTAATTTTGACAACTCGTCAGTGCTTAATTTGTAAATCCAGATTTTCAGGAACACTTGTGTACTGGGTGGATTTTATGGGGGAACAGCCCAAAATAATTGCATATTTAAAAGTTGTTGGAGTATTTTATTTCCCGGATCCAATAAAGCTCAAAATTCCGATTTCCCGGAATGCGTTCCCCCAAAAGCCGGATCAAATTAAGCACTGCAACTCGTGAATAATCGTAAAATCGCAATATTTTCTCTTACAATAATTGTGACTCAAATATTTAAACGTGTGACATCTCTACTCAAAAGTATTGCCATCTATTGCAGTGTGGGTTACAAAGCACTAAGCTTTAGTCCTGAGATTTTTTCAACATGAAAAAAATATATATATTTTTTGGAAACAGCTTCATATTAATGAATTGAGGTCAAATAACAAGACCTATCTCCAAGTCAAAAGGTAATATTTGTAAAATCACATTTCTTCACAGAGATGAGTTTATGAGCAAATTTCACAACTAGCCTGGTCACTTTTTAGGGTTATAGTCACAGAAATGCAAGAAAAGTAGTTTGCAGACTTATGAAATCTACAAAAAAGCTTAAAATTTAGATACACAGAATTATTCCCACAAATGTCTGAGTCTACAATTTACCAAAGGAGGATGAAACAAATTTCATTCCAGTACTAGGATAAAAATCACGTATAGTGCCTTTAATATGCCATTGGCGAGACATTTACTCTGACCACGCCCACATGATCAGAAATATGACATGTCTGCAATGGAATATTTTGTTTAGTTAAATGTGGAGAATGTACTTGCCAAGTTTCATACATCTATTCAAAACTGCAATCTTCAAGGTATAGCTAGGGGGCGCTATAGTGGTGACCGCAGTAACGTTATTGAGCTCTGTCTGTTCAGGAAGTGAGGGGCCTTATGTCATCCAAATATGAGTGTGATTGGATACAGCGCGTGTCTGCAAGGTGGTGCCAAAGATACAGTAAAAAAAGCATGTTTTTTGTCGGAGCGCTACGTGAAAATCATAAAACTTATCCCCTTAAATTGGATGTTTATTGTAGCCCCATGTCTGTAGATGGAACTGACCAAGTTTAAGCTTATTCGGTCAAATAACCTCAGACTAGTACCTGAAAATATTCAGTGAGCGATTTGGTCTGAAGTGAACACGTTAACAAATAGGTAATGTTAATAGCGTTTTAATTTTTACCAAAAAATCTTACATGTACCAACTCAAACCTAGGATTTAAATGTTTGCAAATTAATAAAATAAAAAAAAACACCTTTACTTTTTACAAAGGGGGTCAGGTTGTTTGCATTGCTGGTTTGGGAATCTATCGGACAACGTGGACATGACGTATGGAGTTTACACTTATTCTTTCATACGGTTTACACCTGTCTTTGTTCATATTTGTGAAGTTTTCACTTACTGTTTGGAGCCACTTCAAAGTGCGGTCTTCCATTGCCTTTGGAGACCAGATTTGCGAGTCGGCCCTGGATGACCTCTCCCTCCACAAACCTCCCGTACAGCGCTGTGTGTCCGTCCGGGTAAACGTAGGCCACAGAGTCCCCGCTCATCTCCCCCTCCTCATTCACCCGACCAAACAGGCAGCCCCCGTCCTGCAGAGCCGACACACAGGTGACAAGACATAATAAAGTAACATAATAAAAACACCCAACTCAAGGTCATTTATTGATTATTTTAGATAACACTGAAAAATGTGGGGGGTTTTGTCCACAAATTTGAGTCATTGAATTTTCAGGATATATATTTTGGCATTTTCTTGCAATTTCTTTCAACTCAGCAAGGTATTTTCAAGAATTCAAATTCGTTACTGTGTTGTTCATAAATTGATGAAAGTGCTTGTTAAAACCCGCCCACTCACAGCACTGCCACATGATCGGTCCGAAACTCCTGTGGATCTGAGCTGAGACGTATCAGTTCCAGCCTTTCAGCCGTTCAAGATGGATTATATGCAAGGCCGAGTATTCAGATCTCACATCAATCCAGCTTGAGGTCACAAGTACAAGAAATTCGCTCCCTCCTTAAGACTTACAGTGTAGTAGATCCAGCATTCCCCACAGCGGCTGTTGTCCCTGTACTGTCCCCTGAACATCACGCGCCCTTCGGGGTCATACTCCTGAGCCGGGCCGTTCAGCTCCCCGTCTGCATATGTGCCGCACAGAACAGTCCCGTCCTCATACGTGTACACAGCCTGGCCTTGCAGCGCGTCCTCCGCGTACTGCCCAGACAGAGTGCTGAGGGAGGGATAAAAACATTTAGTATTATTGAGTTACTAATCAATCAATCAATCTTTGCTTGTTTCATACAAGAATGTAACACAAAGCTCAGACCCTCAATGTTCATAACTTGACCTGTGCAAATTCAACATTATGATTTGCATGAATCTTGCATTCTGACTAAACTCAAGAGAGGCAAAGGGGAAAATGATATGAATGATGATGTCTGCAAAGGAGCGGTCTTCACCTTCCGTCAAAGAAGTAGAAAGTGCCCTTGCCATTCTTCTCTCCGTGGATGAAGTGTCCCTCAAAGCGGTCGCTGGACGAGTAGGTGACAGTGCAGAAACCGTGAGGCAGACCATCCTCATCTAAAGGACCTGCAAAAAATGTAAATAAATAAATACATTGTTAACCCTTTAGGTGCCAAAATTCACCCAGTGTCGTCTGCCCACCTGCCTTTAGGTCAAGAGCGATCTGAACAAACAACAAACACATCATAAACAATACATATCAGAATTTCTCCATTGTGAGATAAAGTATTGTCATATCTTAGAAATAACATGGATAGAAGTTTAGATAGAACTTGGGAGATGTGAATCAGTGATACGTTTATATGTAAGTAATATACAGCACAAGAACTGACCTCACATTAGAGCTTTGATGGTGAGGTAAGTTTTTGTGCTGTGTATTACTTTCCTTTTTCTGCCGTTCACATTATTAGCAGCGCTTTAATGCACAACTAAGCAGCTGTAACAGGAATTTGTCCCACCGACAGCTGTTCTAACTGCCGAATGCAACTGGAAACCATGGCAACCAAGCTAAATCAGAAATTGGCAATGATATTTAACCATATATCTGTTCGCATTAGCTAGGTCGAGTTACAGATTTACTTACAATGGAGAGCATAGCCAAATGTTTAACTCAAGAGTACCGTTTCTGTAAATAATATTTCTCAAGTAGGAGTAAAATGTACTGCGTAATAATACTCAAAGAAGTACGTAATTACTTCCAAAAATGACTCGAGTACATAAGCATGGACGTACACTACAGCTGTCATTCCCTTGTTTCCAGCCGGAGTGAAAACAGAGGGACACCAACAGCAGCTAATTGAGCGGCCGAGATTCAAAGGGGGTTTAGGCCGCCTTTGCGCGCCTGTACAGCGGACTCGTCTCAAATCGAGTCCGCGGCTCTTCCTGGCTCCGAGCAGGCCTTGTGCTTTAGAAACTCTCCGCTTTGTACACGCGCAGCTCAAATCACACTCAAGAGGAGAGCTCAGAGTTTCCTGACACGACCCCGTGGTACAGACGGTATGGTTGATCGCTGACAAGAGCAAAAAAAAACAATACCTTCCACGGTCTCATCCAGCGCCTCCTCGTCGCTGTCCATGCTGCTGTGGCCGGTGTGGGGGGGCTGCCGTGGCGACTGGTACAGATCATACGGATGGAGCGTCATGAAGAGGGAGGGCACGAGGGAAGGGTTATCAAAAATACCCATATAAATCTACAACTGACACTTTGAAACGGTATCAATAGCTTAAAATATTATTGTATTGTAGTCTTGAAAGGATATTCGTGCAATTTGATATTTTCAAACAACCCAGGGCCGGTCCAAACTTTCACGGGTCCCTAAGCAGAATGATGTCATGGGGCCCTCGCAAATTCGATTTGATTTTGGATAGATGTGAGACAGTCAGTTCTCCCACCCTTCATCCTATGATTGTAAATAAAAAGAAAGAAAGCCCCGGCGGCGGGCGCTGCATTGCGGTCGCCCACTGCTCCTGGCGGATTGCCCCAGCAGCATCGAAGGATGGGTCAAATGCAGAGGACAAATTTCCCTACGGGGACAATAAAGTTCACCTTAACCTTAACTATGCTGCTAAAAAAAATCTAGAAATTAGTAAAAATTATTGTATTTGCCTAGCCTGGCTATCGCCAGACTAAATATCACGTGAATATTTAGTCTGGGAACCACCCGTTCATTTTCTGGTAGGAGAGGTGTGGTTTACGATTGTCCATAGCCGTTTATTGGGCGCTACAAATGTCTATCATATGCGTCTGCACGTAGCCCAGAGCCAATCGTATCAATTGCACCCGATGACATACGAGCCTCAGCTAATCCAGTCTGTCCATTAGTGTTGTGTCATTGTCTTTCCGTTCCTCCCCGTTCTGTGATTGGTCCCCAAATCCCTGCGAAGATTTGGGCCATGGTTTCTAGGGTGTCGAGGAATTTGAAAAGATTCGAGCGCGGGCAGCATTTGCCCTTGATCTGACTAACTAATTTCAAGAACTCTGCCAGTGGGGTAAGTTTTTTGCTGTTAAATTAAAAAATCCCCCCGTATTATATATTTAAAAATAATTATATATAATTAAAATAACATATATTATACATCTGTAATTATTAATGTAGAGCAATGTTTCCCAACCAGGGGTACGGGAACCCCTAGGGGTACGTGAGAGGTTAGCAGGGGTACTTGAATTAATTTCAGATAAAAACTGAGATAAAACAAATTGTATTTTTGATTATTATAGCCAATGGAAAGCTTAAAAATTATGTAACTGT
>OMNZ01110700.1:8570-19465 GCA_900303255.1 Lesueurigobius sanzi
ATGTAAAAAAAAACTTATACTAAGTATAGTATAGTATAGTAAATACTAAATAAACTGAAAAAAGAATAATGATAACAATAAAATCCATTATTTTTACGATTATATTTCCTTCCTTTTTTCACAGTTTATAGTATTTATTTATTACTTTTTATTTTTATTTTATTTTTTTATTTTTTTGGCTAATGTTCTTTTAAACAATAATAATGAATTATTATAGCTAGCTTGATATGATATCCTTTTTCATATTTGGTATTAGATCAAATATATATGTATTTTATGAATTAGTAGTTTTCAGTTTTACTATCTGTGATCCACTGCTCAGTCTTATTCTGATGACGTAACGTGCTGAATGAAAAATAAAACTGCGCGGTCAAACTAGAAGAGCGAGCCACAGTGGACAGAAAACAGGGCGCTGAAATGCAAACACCGGGCGTCTGAAGAGACATGAGTGAGTTTTTG
The DNA here is from genome assembly GCA_900303255.1 of Lesueurigobius sanzi. Lineage (NCBI taxonomy): Eukaryota > Metazoa > Chordata > Actinopteri > Gobiiformes > Gobiidae > Lesueurigobius > Lesueurigobius sanzi. The sequence continues at coordinate 9,030 of OMNZ01110700.1, forward strand.
CGCTCACTTCAACATTTTCACCCCGCACTTTTATTGAATGCGCCCTCGATCCCTGTGAACTGCGCGCGCTGATGCTGTATGAGCGCTCTCTATTAAAGATAGTCATCTAACGCCATAGTTTACCTTTACCTTAAAAAGAGTGAAAATATAATGATTTCCAATACAGCTTTCCTTCCCCCTCTCTAGACCACACCCCCTAGTATGACTTGTTGCCAGCCGATAGTTCAATAGTGAGGTGGAGGACTCCAGAATTTGATGGTAGAAATGTTTTATAACTGTAAAAGTGCTGTCTCTCTGGCCTGGTTTATGGTTGTTACAAAGGGGAGGCTAGCTATTGTTCATGGAGCTCAAACCTCCGAGTCCTTTTTCACGTCCTCATGGTTGGACTGACATTGAAGTGACGTGTTTTTTCTTCGCAACCCCAGCCGCTGTGTCTCATGAAGGGACAAACTCATGGGGAGACTAATGAGCGAGTGCGAGCAACTTCACTCGAATCGTCCGAAATTATTGGCGCAAACGTCGTCAACCTGAGACCAAACCACCACAAACCGCTGCCAGACCGAACTGATTTAAAATGTCCTGCCAATACGCCCTATTCTAGTCTTTTCACATCTTTTGGCTCTGTCATATCAGACAAAACTTGTTCTTTTTCTTCTCTACAGCATCCATTAGAAGTTTAGAATGAGGTAACTGCGACAGGACATGTTCAGGATTATTTGGGTGAGGATTCGGCTGCTGTAAGATTAGCGTGGTTAGAAATATCGAGTAGGTACCATCGTGACACTGCTGCAGTCAATGTTTAGAACTACAAATCTGCGTATACTGTATGTGTTAGAGAAAGCTTTTTCTAGTTCCATTTCTAGTTCTTTTAGAGATATGGACGTTTTTGTAATTTTGTACTAATTAGCCGAAAATTCGTTAGCCCATACCTCACTAATTAGATGACTTTGAGCAAAAATATTTGGGCTCTCACAGTTTCTCCTAGAGGTCAATCACTCCACTCATCAAAATTTGTGACGTGAGTGCATTTTCTTGGTTGAATTGACACAGAATGACCCATTTAATGGTTAGTCCAAGACTCCATTTCTAGCTCTGTCACTGCTGTTCGTCAACAACTACAACTTCATACATGTACATTATGTGTAGGGATGGGCAGATATATCGGTGCCGCTGATATATCCACAGATTTTTGCGGTATCGGTCCGATTGGGAAAAAAATCTCGGCGGGGGATATTTCCATGTTTACTGCTGTTTTTCTACAGCACAGATGGGCAATTGATCTGACTGGGGCAACAGTTTATTCAAATGTGCTGAAATTATAACGCTTTATAAATAATCTCCAACACAAATTCTCTAAAAATGTCCCCAAGCGGAAGCAAGATTTTAATAGCCATCATAGTCTCAAAAGAAATCTGAGTGAACCGCTGTAAAGTCATATTGCATTATCATGTTTTCCAATGATGAATTTAGGAACTTTACTCCACGTGAGTGGGTCTTGCTATTGGTTTTAAATGTTGATATTAATATCGGCAGATATTGGATATATTGATATCGGCAGAAAATGTTCATATCGGACCCTCCCTAATTATGTGGCTGTTGTGCCTTTGTGTGCCTCCACCAGACTGTAGTCTTTCTTTCCCGTATATTTGGTATTTTGGCGTCTATAGCATTTGCGCCCATGCTTTCCTATGAGTTGCTGCGGCTGCCCGATGTTTGCCCCCTGTACCTTCGTAATGATAGTGATGGGAGAGTCTAAGTTTCCGGACGTCCCACCATGAGGATTGTGAGATTGCCTTTGTGGAGTTCTGCATATGTTACTAGATATTGCGTGATTAAAGACAATTGTTCTGAAAGGCATCATTGAGATTTGACCAAACGTTTATATGTTTCACTCTCCTCTTATTTTAGCTCTTTTGTTTTCTTGATCATTTGGTAATAGCAGTGATTGGAGTGAATCTGCAGACAGTGACTATGAGAGTAGTGCAGGTGTGAACTCGTTTCAGCTGGATCAGAGACATCGACCCTCTTCTTCTGAAACTTTCTATTCATTATTTCTGTGACTCACTTTCAAACCACCGCATCTGAGGTGGAAGTACAGGAGAGATGGTTCAAGGAAAGTTGCTCGAAACTATGACTTATCAGTATCACCCTCATTACCCACACAATGGCACCTTTTTCTCTTGCTTTCTTTTATTTGGCTGCTTTGCTTTTTAGTGGTTGCCATCGGTAACCAGTAAGTGGTGGGATTTAGACTCTTCACACCTCGTACTACCTAAGAAATAATTTGGCTTTCCAAGTACCGCAGGATCTTAAGGTCAATGACATGACTTTACCAGATCAAAACGGGGGCAAAACCTTGACAAATGTAGTTCTTAACAAGGGTTAACATAAAGAAACAAAAGGATAAGTAAAATGTACTCCACAAGCACTGAGCCACAAGCACTGAGCCAGATTATCAGCTCATGTACCAGTGCCACAACTTGGGAACCACTGGGTTTGAGCATTTATCCACATGTTCAATTCCTGATCTGACAGTGCATATTGTGTCCTTGGGCAAGATATTAACCTGACTTGTGTCTGGTGTTTGGTGTTTGAGAGGGTGACAGTGAGTGGTCACTCACATCAGTCAACTCTACAATGTGGCAGCAGTAGCTATTCGTTAACCCAAACAAGTGTGGAGAGCAAGCCCCAACAATCCAAGATGGCAGTCTATTGGTTGTTTTCACATTCAAGAATTCTATTCCAGCTATTCCAATTGGGGGTCAGATGCCAATACAACTCTATGGGAGAAAAACAGTTTTTGAAAGAAATTTCGAAAAATAAATTGTTTCCTTGATCATAGTGATTGGATTCACAAACCTGCCATATTCTTCTTCTGGCTGTAAGTCCTTCCTACTGGCCAACATCACACACATGTATAATATTGAATATTGAATATTGTCTCCACTTTTGGACACCTTTTCTGAGAAAATAATTAGATTATTATTTCATATGTGCTGACAGAGAAGACATTGAACTTTGTGACAGTTTTTGTTTCATGTGAAATGGTGAGAGAAATTGGCAAAAAGCATGTGATGAAATCTGTCCTATTAACGCAGCCGAAAGTTAGAGCAGGGCTAGAGCGTAGCTAGGCTGTGTCTTAAAAGTTTTTGATTGATACGAATAGGGTGTGAATAGGGTCATCTCTGAAGGTTTTTCTCCAACCTTTAGAACAAAGAGAGGTGGGACTTGCAGATAAACTCCTCCTACTGGTTCTTTATATACAGCCACTGGCGTTCAAGTTTGCTCAAAAGAAGTTCTTTGGATGAAGAGCAAAACGTCCTACACTTGAACTACAGAGTACAGATGAAGACTGAAGAATCTTTGCCTACGAGTGATGCGAATACTTTGAAGCGAAATAATAGTCCATTAATAATGCTACTAATTGCCATAGTCTGAGTAGTTTGTTTTTACATGGAGCTCTATGGCAAAAATCCAGAGAGCCAGTTTAGAAAGAACCTGGAAATACAAGTGAGGGAAAATTATTTTATCAATTTTAGATCAATATAACATTTAAGATAATGATCAAGATGTGTTTGAGAATAGCAGATGTCTGCAAAAAGCATAATGTCCTCTGTAAACTAAAGGCTTTGCAGGTTTTGTATACAGGGTACAAGACCCCACGGAGAAAGAGTATATTCCGTTGTTTACAAAGATAATTCTACTGCCTAAATAATTGCAGTCTTTGCGATTTACAAATTGCATTTCTCGATTCAATTGCAATCATGTACAACTCTCACTTGTACAACATAGTCATCTACTGAAATGTTTTAATTTATATTGATGCCGGTGTCAAATCTCCCCCAAAATTTGCATCACAGTAAAGTATACTATTTGGTATTGAAGCAAATACTGAAAGAATCATTGATGTTTTAGCACTTGGCTTTAGGCTTTACAGTGAGAGAAAATCCCTTTTAGACCGCTGTGAAGTCATGGGAATTAACCTAAGTTTCCTCTTCCTCAGAACTGTAGGCCTGTGTGAGTGACGTCAGCTCTTAAGATAACAATGGTTCATACTTCAAGCTTTGAATCACTGTGTCCGTGCCTTTTCTGCGGTGCCAGGCAGATTTGGAAATAAAGGAAGAAATTGTGTTAATCTACAACATAATTAGCTTCTGTCCTTTTTTGCTTGTTCTGTGTTAAAGAAATATGAACAATACAGCTTTGCATGTGAATACACTTTATGTTTATGATGAGACACTGCAGGTCAATAGGGAAACAAAATGTAATTGAGTGATATCAATTTGACACTTCTGTCATAAATATGAGGGGGAAAAATGTATTACAATTATGTTTTCATGTACAAATGAGGTATTTTATGCATAAAATGGCCAAAATTCCCTTTATTTTTGCTGATGAAATCTAAATATTTGATAGAGTTTTTATATTTATGGTTTTATTTTGTTGATATATTAGTTACAAAGATTTGTTCAGAGGGGATTTTGGATATCTTGTTTAGTTTAAATAAACTAGGTATTAGTGAATAAGATAAGGAAAGATGGTTCTTTGTTGATCTCACAATGGAGAAATTCACTTGTTACAACAACTCTTAAGATGGGATCACATGGGGGTGCAAAAAGTCAACTTACTTTCTTCAAGAAGAAAGTAAGTTGCAAAAACAGGTAATAATAGTACTAGATTAAAATAAATTGAAAATAAAATAAATGTCTCTTAGCATCTACCAATAATCTGCAAAAACTCAAATTTCGCTTTGTTTTTGGTTTTATAACTTAATAAGGCTAGGGCATATAAGCAAGAAAGAGGAACTCAGTGGGTTGGAAAAATATAAAAAGCCATGAGTGAAAATTTTGCACTTGTGTTAATAGACTTGTGCAGCAATCCAGTAATTAAACAACCTTGACCTGAAAAAGCAGGCTAAGAATTAAATGTTCAAAAATCCCTCTGAGCAAACGTGAATGTTGTCGCTACAATGTGAGAAAAATGTATTTTGAGAAAATGGTCATTGAAGTTCCCATTTAGTTCTATGGAGAAACATAGAATTTTTGACTAATCCTCCCATGTCTCTCTTTAGGTGACAATCGTGGACACAGGAGTGCGGGGGATGATCTCTGTGGGGCTGGTACCTCAATCGTATAAACTGGACCATCAGCCGGGCTGGCTCCCCAACTCTGTGGCCTTCCACGCCGACGACGGCAAGTATGTGACCTGTGTCCTGAACAGCCTGGACTGTACTTTCTCAGCCCCAGACCACGATTTATGTTTGTCCCAGTGGGTGCCCAGTCAAACGACAGCCCACTAAAGAAAATGGACAGTGTCAGGTTTGATCTCACAACCACTGCTCCCATGTCATGTGCTCTCCTTATAGGTTTCAGTATTTCAGATGGAGGGCAGGTGCTAATACCTATGAGAATATTATTAGACATTAATTCATATGTCTCGAGAAGACAATGGGACAGTTTTCGTTTCATCTGGATTGGCCCAGGAGTTACAGAGAAATTGGCAATTAACTAAGACTAGAAATCTGCTTTAGACAGTTACTATTGTTACCAGAATTTTCAGATGACCTCCACCACAATAACTACAGCCTCCCTCAGATGTAGCATCTTGGGTTCAGTCACTCACAGGGCGTCACAGACATCTACACAATGAAACAAGGGTCAAAATGGAATGTCACAATCACAAATAGGACTGTGTACTGTTAAACAATATGGTATCAAAATGTGTTTAGGTACTAATGGTATCGAAGAAATAAAGGTACTGAAAGCTGGTACCGAAAAAATATGTTCCTTTTAGAGCAAGTTTTGGTACCTGGGGGCCCTGAGACGACGCTAAAGAAAATTACATGGTTGTTTCAGCTCTGATGAATGATAAAAAAAAATGTTTATAAGTCTATAATGGAATAAATTACCATTATTGTTCTGGTTTATGGTTCTAGACTAGATAATTTAGTATGATGTAATTTCTAAACAAAACAAGCCTAGAGTACCATTCGTAGACCATCACGGCAAGGAAAACCAAGCAATGGAGAAACCTCGAGGAGAACCACAGTGGGGAGAGATCCACCCCCATGGACACTAGGGCTGTCAAAATTGCTCAAAAATGACATGCGAATATTCCCTTTAAAAAAACACATATTCGAATATATTCAAATATCTGGTTGCGCATTTAACTCCTCATTCACACCAAGAAGTTATGGCTGCGGCCGTTTTTTCACGACAAATATACACACTCTAGTTTACACAGTGTGCGTTGCATCTTTAACGTGTCATATAATAATTAATGTGTCATATAATAATGTATAAGCATAACTTTAGCTGTTGTTAGCAACTTTAGCTGCTGTTTAGCATAACATTAGCACATATCTTACCTTCATAGTTCGTTTTTACCGCTTTTTTTACTCTGGTTTTTGCCTTGGAGCTTCCGAATAAAAGGAAAAAGTCCACCAAAAGCATTTCTTATCCACAGTGTTGTCATCGTCTCCCAGATTATTGCTCTCATTATTGTTTCTGCGTAGTAGCCAATACTGCCGGGGTAATGTGAACTGTCGTTCGTAATTTACGTATCGCTGTACTCCGGACTGGCCGAGTATCAGTCCCAATTGTCCCATTTGATCACTTTCTCTGTAACCTCAGCGGCAGCAGGTACACTTTCGAATATTGTATTTTTCACATTCCAATTTTTGTTTTTAACCACTATTCGAATATATATTCAAATATAGAATATTCGTTGACAGCCCTAATGGACGCATGGGCAATAGATGGTCCCACGACCGACTAGAGTCCCTATCTCTGTCCAGTCAGAGCTGCAGCTGTTGTTGTCTAGTATTGCAGTTATCACTGCATATCAAACAGTCTGGGACTCCTGCTCCCCATCGACAGACAGGGGTGGTACAAAAAAGTAAAGCCATATCATTTAAAAGAGTAGTTTAAAATTTAGGTGGAGGGCAGATGAAAATTCTTTGGTTGTAACTGTGGTAACTGTCAGACGCAGATTTCTAGTCTGAAACAAAAACTGCCACAAAGTTCAATGTCTTCTCTGTCAGCATTAACTAAGGTCTCATAAAGGTGTCCAAAAGTGTTTTTTTTTTATTATTCAAAAACACGTGCATGATGTTGGTCAGTAGGAAGGACTTTCAGCCATGATTTACACCATGCATGTTTGAAGGTGGCACCCAACTGCTTCTCGTTCGGTGCTTCTGGTTGTGTTGGGCTCCTAGAACGTGAACCCAGGACATAATTAACATAATATAATATAATGGAACATTTTAGGTCCAGTCCTGAACCATCACTGAGTAGGCACCTCCTCATTATTCCAGGCTCTACAATGGGAACACAGTGGGGCAGCAGTTTGGGCCGAAGTGCTGCAGAGGAGACCGGATCGGCTGTGGCATCTCCACGGACTCTGAGGAGGGACAGGTCACGGTGTTCTTCACCAAAAACGGCACAGAGGTGAGGACCCAAGAACTGGCCTGAACGCTAAATCCAGTTCAGGGGTAAATGCTCTCTCTGTTGTGACCCACATACAGTAACTTTCATAGCTTACAATGGTATAGAGATTATTATTTTTTCCAATTTTGGTCTTCCTATGTGACAAAATAACTAGATGGAAGTTGAGATGAAAAGGTAAATGATTAATTGAAGGAGAAAATGAAACATATACCTGGAGATGAGTTTTGTTTCATTCATGTGTTGTCTGGGACTCCGCATTATTCCTACATTTGGAGAGATTGAATCCTAGTGAGCGTGATTGACAGCCGGATTAACTTTTTCAATTCTTTTTTTATTTGATCTTTATTTAACCAGGATAAAAACCCATTGAGATTAAAAATCTCTTTTTCAAGAGTGTCCTGGCCAAGAGGCAGGGGCCAAAACGTTACACACAAGTTACATTCAAAATAAAACAATTTCAATATAAAACACTTAGGTAAAACATCTACAGGTCAGAGACTTCGATTCAAGATTTCCCAGAAGAGATTTGAAAGTCTCAACCACTTTTAGCATCTTTTTTAGTCATTTACTTTCTCATTAATCAGCAAAGCCATCGAGGCCAATCAAGGAATATGTTTATAAATGGAGTTATAAAGTTTGTTATAAATTGAGTCTTCTGTAGTTGAGTGACACACTGATAAAAGTTGATTATTGGACCATAAATGTGTTTAATATGACAAAAAGTATTAATAAAATCTCCAGATATTTTGGTAAAATACTCAAATTAAAATGAAATGAAATAAAAAACATGTGAAGTTCAGTGACTCTGTTTGAAACTGTTGCCTCATATCCTTTAAATCACTGCCAAAGGAACAAGTCTGTGTTTTATTCATGTGTGAGACGCTCCATGAAGTAGAATATATCATTAAATATTTGTTTGAATACAGTAAATAATTATAAGAACTACACTAAAACAAAAAAGAATTGTTTTACTAAATCTTGACGTAGACTAAATTACATTACAAAAATAAATTACAAAAGATTAAGACAATGTAAATTAAAATCAACACTGAACTAAACAGAGCTGGCCAGGCTAGCAACTTTTATCATGTACTGCTGTCTCTCTCTCTCTGAACTTGCTTTGTCTCCTTCGACTCCCTGTATGATTTCAACAAAAATATTGGAAACAGTTTTTTAATGCTTTTATGCTGCAATAACATTAATATTTTTCCGCCTCAGGCCTCGCTGCCAGGGACATTTTTGAAACCTTCCTTCAGGGACAAGGATCTTTCTCTCTGTTAAATATTCTTCTGTTCGGCTGTTTAAGACTTTCTTTCCACAAGCCTGTGATGACTTTGAATTACGTCCTTTGATTTTGGCATCGCTTTGACTTTTGTTAAGGACATTTTACTGTACAATATTTTAGCTTTAGCTGGTTGTATGCGCCGTATCATCATGAATCGGAGTGTTTTGTGTGTGCAGGTGGGCAGCGTGGACCTGGCCTCCTCCCCGGACGGTCTGTTCCCAGCCGTAGGGATGCACTCACTGGGGGAGGAGGTGCTGCTGGACCTGAACGCAGAGTGGGGTCCGGAGGAGGACGAGGGGCTCATGATTGTGGACAGTCATGAAGAAGACTGGGCTCGGCTCCATGATGTGAAGGTCATAGGAACGGTGAGCAGTTTTGCATTTGCATTTGCAGTCGTGTTGAGGCGAGACGCTGCAGGTGAATAGGGGGTCAAATGAATACAGTGGTCCCTCGCTTATCGCAGGGGTTACGTTCTAAAAATAACCCGCAATAGGTGAAATCGCGAAGTAGTCAGCTTTATTTTTTACAGTTATTATACTGTATATGTTTTGAGGCTGTATATGTTATTGACCAATATTTCACAGTCCTGAACTAGGCCTACTGCCTCTCTCCTCGGCTCAGTGCTGCTTAGTGGTGCAACAGATCATCATTGATCTGTGACCCGTTCGGACCAATATCTTCGGTTCGGCACGCATATGATGGATTGATTTATGGGGAAAAAAGTTGTGCGCATGTTCAGTCCACACCATAGACCGTACAGCGTGGTCATGGCGAGAGGAGGAACGGAGGAGCTTGAACGACCCGCGTCACTTAAATCCCCTGTATGGGAGCATTTTGGCTTCTCTGTCCAATTCAATGATGAAGGAAAGTGAATAAAACCGTGACGTATGTAGGCACTGTGGCACAAGAAAGCCATATGACAGTGTAAACACATCAAGCATCGCCACGCATTTGAAGCAACATCACCCCGGTGTTTCAAAACAGCGCATTCACAGGAGTGCGCCCCGCACGCACACGCTCAGATATACTATGGGGGCAAAAAAATATTTGGTCAGCCACCAATTGTGCAAGATCTCCTACTTAAAAATCCAGAAAATCACATTTTTAAGGTTGATTTTTAAAGAATTTATTTGCAAATATGGTGGAAAATTTGTATTTGGTCACCTACAAACAAGCAAGATTCACAGAGCTGTAACTTCTTCTTTAAGAGGCTCCTCTGTCCTCCACTCGTTACCTGTATTAATGGCACCTGTTTGAACTCGTAATCAGTATAAAAAAACACCTGTCCACAACCTCAAACAGTCACACTCCAAACTCCACTATGGCCAAGACCAAAGAGCTATCAAAGGACACCAGAAACAAAATTGTAGACCTGCACCAGGCTGGGAAGACTGAATCTGCAACAGGTAAGCAGCTTGGTGTGAAGAAATCAACTGTGGGAGCAATTATTAGAAAATGGAAGACCTACAAGACCACTGATAATCTCCCTCGATCTGGGGCTCCACGCAAGATCTCACCCCGTGGGGTCAAAATGATCACATGAACGGCGAGTAAAAATCCCAGAACCACACGGGGGAACCTAGTGAATGACCTGCAGAGAGCTGGGACCAAAGTAACAAAGGCTACCATCAGTAACACACTACGCCGCCAGGGACTCAGATCCTACAGTGCCAGACGTGTCCCCCTGCTTAAGCCAGTACATG
>OMNZ01110702.1:0-10161 GCA_900303255.1 Lesueurigobius sanzi
GTGGTCTCTTTTGCCTGCGACCAGCTGATAAACAGTAAGTCAAGTGAGGAATTATCATGGCGTTGAGATAGGTGAAAGCCGCCTCCACTGTCAGGCTGTTCCTCATATGTTTTAAAGAGGATATGTTATATGTTGAAACAAACATCACATTTTTCAGAGAGTCCAATTTTGTCAGAGAGTCCCGTATTTCAGCTGAAGTGAGTTTTTCTTTGCTCCTGAACAATTTTCCTGCAGTTGTTGAAGGTCATGTAAACCATAGATCAGGGACATTTGAGTAGTTTCTGCTTAATTATGATTTAAAAAGCGTAAACTCAGTTCTTCGACAATAAATGGCTTCACACAACCACTAACCATGAGTGTAAAAAAATATTTTAGTGTTATCATTCATATTCTATGAAAAATGTCCAAAACATTAAAAGGGTATGTAAACTTTTGACCACAACTGTATATATATATACTGTATATATATCTCATGTGCAGTATCTTTGCTGTTCCAAGTACTGCACTTTTCTGGACTGAGATGTCTGAAAAGAGCATATATATATATGTTACTTTACATCTCAGTAATAACCTGTCTCCATAATGTTTTAGTCTTAGTTACTATTCTCCTGGACCCCAGCATGACTGCACTAATGGGGATCCTTTCAATAAACATAGACTATTACTTCATGCTGTGCCAACAGGTAAATGATTTAAGGTGAGATTTTAGTAGGTCCAATTATTTTATGTTTTTTTTTTTCTTCCAGTTCATCCCAGGCGAAAGTATGGCATGTTTTTTACCACTTTATAATTTTTGGAAACTGCCGGAGAAACTGTCCAAAGTGTTGAATATCACACCACAAGCCTGGGCCCTGCTCTCCTCTGTGTCTGGTGTTAGCAGGTGGATGAGGAGTCAGAGTGGGTTTTTGCATGGTTAATTATTCTCAGTTGTCCCACTTAATCCTTGAGCACCGCGGTACAGGCAGATGCGGCAAAGATGGCTGCTGCCAGAACTGCACATCTGTGGCAGGGGAGACGGGAGAGAGCAAATTCATTGCTGTGCACACACTTTTTCCAGGCTACATGCTCGCTGGCTCTGGCAGCTTGAATTTACTGGGATTGCATATTTCTAACGCTTAAATTGGTTTGCAGAAAGTGGAAAAAGCTGCTAAAGTGCTGCTTGTTAAAGTTGAAATGAGACATACTGTAGGTTTGCAAATATCAGCTTTTTTTTTTAAAAGTGAAAATACTAATTAATATTGAAATACAATGGCATCCAGATTAAAAAAAGAAAAAAAAAAAGAAAATGACTGACTGACTGAAAACATGTACCTAAAATGGAATATTTCACAAAGCTCCTCTATTTTTTTTTAAATATATAATTATTTTTAATATCATGATCATAGCCTGGCAAACCAGACTGATATCCCTCTAGCGATGGGACTCATGGCTCTTTGAAGGGAGCCGTTCATCTAAAAGAGCCGTTCAAAAGACTGACTCTTTGGAACATTGTCTTATAGTACAAAAATAAAATAAAATACATCTTTTTTTTTCGGGAAAGTGCATCCCAATCGTATCCTTTTCAAATTTTTTTAAAGCTCATCGCGTGTCTCATTTGTGTACCAACGCCTTTTCATGGGAGGGGCTTCTCTGTCGGTAGTGTGTGTAGTAGTGTGAGCAACAATGGCGGATATCGAGACAGTAGCGTGGCTCTATTTGCTAAATAAAGCCAGACAACGCCATCGTAGGGTTTCTTCACAGCGTGTCTGGATTCACCAGATAAACCAGAGGCTGCAGTGTTTGGTTAAACTCACCATTTTCCCAAGAGCTGCGCACGGATGAGGTGCTTTTCAGCCGTACTTCCGTCTGTCCCGTGCCCAGTTTGATGACCTCTTGGCCCGCCTCGGTGGTGGCATCGCCCGCCAGGACAACAACTACAGGCACTAGATCCCCGCAGAAGAGCACCTGTCCATCTGTCTGCGGTTAGTGGCATTTTCTGATAAAATTGTCTACTACTGAAGCCAGAGCTTTGTTGCTTCTTCTTCCTGTTCTCATGCCATTACGTCAAATGCGTCACTAGAGCAAGCCTCTCCCATTGGCGTCCATTTCGCGTGAAACCAGTCACTTTGAATGGAAACCATTCGCCCCGATGCGTTTGGTCGGGACGCACCTTAACAATCAATGGATGGTGCAACGGGGCAGCAGTAAATGACCAAAAACACATTGACAGTAGGTGAGCGTTGTGATTCTGTTCAAACATTAACTTCAACACACGTCCGCCGCTTCCTGTTTGCCTGCATTCACTCCGAAATGTAGTTGATGTTGGTGACCAGACTCAGGGTCTGGATTTTCCAAGCTATTATTATCAACACTAAAATATACAGTGTGACGAAATACCATGTGTTGATATTATGCTCTTAAACAGGCTTTCAAAATGTTTCATTACAAGTTTAAATGATAAAGGTGGGTCTAGAAGCCAGTAGAGAAAAAACGGTCTATATCATTTTGGTGAAGAGTAGTTGCATTGAAGTATTCAAGTTGATAATTCACCCTAAATGCTGAAAAAGGCTTCCTATTGCATTTAACATTATTATTTTTATTATCTCAGCAACTTATCAGAATGCCCGTTGCCGTATGGGAGAGGTTATGTCTGTCAATCAACCCACACACACGCTTCTTCTTCTTTTTTCTTTCTTTTTTTTGCAGTTAGTGCAAGCGCATGCACCCGGAACACGAAGGGCGTTCAGGTCCAATCGGGAGGGACGGGGAGAGAGCTGCATTGTTTACCTTTAAAATCTCATCACTCCTCATTTCACAATCTTACGGACTTCTACTTTAACACTGCGGAAATTGCTGAGTATTTCTCCAAAGCGAACGCAACAAATCTTTCTGAATAGTACAATTAAGGGAGATAATGAAGCTCTACTCTTGCCTCTGTGCTGGAGTCATTTGAATTCATTTCTGAAGCTTATGAGTTACCCCTACAAACAAATAATTTCAATATCCTCCTGCGGGAATCGCACACATTTTAATCAGCACTAACCTCGCGCCTCTGACTGGAGAAAAAGCTCATCTCGCCGCTTTCCATTCCCTCCCTTTCTTTTCATGCGAGGGACGTATGCATATTCAATATTCGTCCGCGATATTGTCTTTACCCCCAACAATGAATAACAAGCAGCGCGGTTGGAAGGAAAGCTGAGGATTGCAACGACAATGGCTCATTCATTAGTCAACGCTCAGTGACATTTCCCTGCTCTGTGGGGTTGTCGCTCAGCTGGCGCCGGCAGGGTTACATAATATATCATATACAACAAAGTCAACCTCTCAATCTCCTCCGCTGTTGTGCAATAAGCGCTCCGCTATGCACAACAGCCATGAGGGTCTTTACACTATTCACATCCTGGCTTCTTATCGAGTTGGAAGACGCGGAGCTCCGTAACGCTTTGATCGTTGATTTGCCTCTACACAGAGAGTTTAAGAGCGAGGATCGGGCCAGAAGCGTGTTCACAATAGGTGCAACAGCATACAATGGAATATGTGTTTTGTTCAATGATCTTGTACTGTATGTTGAAAGCCAGTGTTTCCCAACCAGGGTGACTACGGGCACAAAGTAGCCCATAGTCATGCTGCCGGGACTTAATCCACGATTATTGTGACGTCTTTGCGTCTCCCTCTCCGCCATTCTTGCAAGAATTACAACGTTTTATTGAACTCGGCAGACGTATAATACAACTATACTGTATGTTCATTATATTTCAATAAATTGTCACATTTTTGTTTAGCGGGGTGCCTTGTGATTCTCCTTTTGAAAAAAGGGTGCCTTGGCTCCAAAAGTTTGGGAAACACTGTTGTAAGCAGTTAGATGTTTTAGTCACAAAACAGAGGTGTTGTTGATGCTTCTGCTTCCAGCCACTGTAGCATGATGTTGCAGATCAGCCTTTTCCTTTTTATTTTGACTGATCAGCATCAAATCTGGAATTAATAATACTGATATAGACACCAGGTTTAAGCCATGTTCTAGCATTGTCCCTTTGTTAAGAACAGACCTGGAGCAGTATGTCAGAAGTAGTATTATCTTGTTTTATCTTACACTATTTGGAGTAATCCTGTCGTTTCTTCCTTGTAGACTTTTTTTTTGTGTGTGTCAGAAATGTTCAAACTGAACTTTTATTCAGATCCTGCTTCAGATGTTCACATTTACAAAAACCAAAAAGGACGGCAACAACAACAAACCTGATCAGACTTTAGTAAAAAGGTGAAGGCTCTTAAACTGTAGAGTTACAAAAATGTTTTCACTTTACAATAAAACCACAGCCAAAGGAGTTATTCCTGGTAGACTTCTGCTGTGGTTGAGCGATTTTATCTGTACTTCCTGGTTGCAATTGTGTAATTGTTCAAACCCAAAACTGTCCTCCGCATTGTTTAAAGCCATAATCCAACATTGGATCGGTTCTGAGCCATTATGTGCTCAGATTGCACCATAGCGTTTTGGAGTTGCTAGCCACGTTGTTGGATGAAAGATTATTTTTTACAAAATTATTCCCACTGCTGCCTGCGGGGGGAGCTTCGAGACAAATCCAGCCCTGGTGCTAGTATTTTAGAGCAACTACCAGCTACCAAATTCTTAGTATTTAATTTTATAAAACATAAATTAGGGGGCCTGGAGTCTATACCGGGCCTGCGGTATGACACCCGCAGCACCCACGTCGCCGAAGACTTTAGCTTATATCTCCGCCAGTAAATGTCGTAGAGACTTGCCGTTTTGCATTGGAAAGGGGACAGTTGGAGCTTTAAAACCCACCCATGTCCTTCTAGGCCTCCGGGGGGCGATGTAAGGTCGCGGCGAAAATTCGTGTCAAAAAGTGCTAAGTTAGCATTAGCTAAAACCGCTGACTCTGCACTTTACAAAATCGCCCAAGGATTCAAAACGGTACCAGGTTTTTTTTTTGTCTGAAAACTTGACTTCTTGATCCTGAAAATGTGTCTCTGGTCAGCTGCTATCATGTTTTCTGTTTATATAGAACATGGAGGACTAAAGTATGGGGTACCATTTGTGCCAAAAAAATCTTGTTTTTTTTCTCAAAAATGTGAATATATGGTGAATAAACACAGATTTCACACAGAAAGTCAGGTTTATAGCCTTCTATGTTTATAGAAGCATATTTTAGTGGGATAATAATCAAAAAAGTGCTATGAGCGCCTACATTTTTTTGTTATTTTTATCAAAAATAAACATTTCTACAGTATCTACAGCCTTTATCTTCCATCTCCTGGGCCAGGTCTAACCACAAAACATTTTCTAATGTCCACACCCAAATACATTGATTTTTTGCGTTTAAGAAGAACGAGTGAGGTGAGAAATTCAATTTTCGCCTAATTCTTTGGTTGTTTTCTGCTTCTTTCATGATTACTTCATTGATATGACTCTAATACAGCATTCAGATGATACTAGTTCAATTTGTTATGAAAATAAAGAGTCCAAGCACTTGATGGTGAACCATTAGGAGGTGTTTCAGAAGCAATAAAACAAAAAAATACCAGGTGAAAATAACAATGAAAAATCCTCAGAGGGTTAGGGGGCCATAAAGAATGTTTTTTTATCATGTGTTAAAGCGTAATCCAGGATATGTTCGCTTTACTGCACAAGAAGCATGAAACAAGGCTTTTGAATTTGCTGAAAAAAACAGATCAAGCTTTTACAGTTATGATAAAAAAAAGATGAAATGATATGAGCAGAAAAGTAAGTGGGCTGCACTCACTGCCGCTCGCTGAAATATTCACACAGGTGGAAACTCTTGTCCCCAAATGCCAGGTTTGACACCGGGGGGGGGACTCCACCGTGCGTGCCTGATGCCATCACCGCGCGGGGGCCCACAGCTGATAGCGGTTTGTCCCGTGCTGCTGCCGCTCTCTCCGCGGTGCAGCCCAATGACCCATGTCTCTGTCACCGGGAGACAGAGGGCCCTCCGACGTGACATCACTGCAGCGCCAACACACACAGCCGGAGTAATAACTGAAGAGTCTGTGCCGAAGTATCACGCTGCAAGTCTATAAAGGCTGCCTGGCCACAAATGTGAGTAGGGCTGAAAAAAATGATGAAATTGGGAAAAAAATGAGAATCACGATTTTTTTGTTCAAGATTGAAATCACGATTCTTCCAACGATTCTTTTTGAGTTCCAATTTTCATCCATTTTGAATTTTTTGCTAAGTTGTTTTAAATGTGTATTACCGTACTCTACAGGTAGCACCAGTAAAGTTAACCTCTTAACCCCTAGGCCTTTTTCTCCAAAAAATCATGTCTTTACATCCTAGGTGCACATGGCTAATCTTGGTGTCCACACATTTGGTAGAGCTTTGGGATGACGGTGGAAGTGAAATAAAAATAAATTATGTTGTTTGACAATAAAAAGGTTTGAATGAATTTCCGCCTGAAAAAAACACACACATTTTCCGCGAAAAGGCCTTTTTCCTCCCTGTGGTGTAGGAAATAACAACAGAAATGGATAATCCCACATCAGCTGTCACTAATTTGCAACTTTGGAATATTTTTCTGCGTGAAAGACATAGGTCAGTAACTGTATCTGGAAAAAAAAGTCCCCATTTGCGGGGACTCTAGGTCTTAAGAGGTTAAAGGTGAATTAATTTGATCAATAACAAGTGACTTCATATTTCTGATGCACTAAAATAGATCCGGTCATTAAAATCTCATCTACAAAAAGAGAAAACTACAAGCGTATGTTGATTTTTGTCAATGGCACTTATCGGTTTTTGCAAATAAACTCTTCAATTTATTCAGCATTTCGGCAAAAAAACGGTAGAAATGTGTCTAATTACCTGAGTTCAGAAGCAAAAACATGAGTTTCTCTGCTCCGGCCAAAAGAATCGTGCAAAAAAATAAAAAAAATAAAATAAAATAATCGTTCCAACTCGATTTTATTAATTTGGAGATCGTTTGGCTCAAGAATCGAAATCGTGATCAAAATTCAACTAATTGCACGGCCCTAAATGTGAGTAAAGCATGAATCTGTCTACATGCATACACTATACATGAAGAGAGCATACATATACTATTGTAAAGCGTAAAAGACGAAATGCACATTTTTTATTAACTTAAATGTGTTGAAATTTCATCTTGGCCAATAAATATCTCGGGTTAACTCACGTAGTTACTTATTGGTTGAAGATTACTGCTGAAAGGCATTTGAATACATATCTCATTAGACTGTTTAAGCTTTCACAATCAATGTTGAGATATCAATCTTTCCAGTATGTTTTTTAGTATATTTTTAACAGGTACTGATCTAATCATGAAACCTCAATGAACTGAAACCTAAACTATATACAGTATTGTAGGCCAGGGCTCTTCAATTATATTTTGTACTGGGCCAGATCTGTCAGCTCCACACCATCGCACTAAACCAGGGGTGTCAAACTCATTTTGGGTCGTGGGACGCATATATTGCAAATAGGAAAATACTATTGACCAAACATTGTTGTAAATAAATTATGAACTGTATTGATTCAGCTCATTTGATCGATATTTTAAAATTGGACAAAGCCCTACAGGACTGTAGCCTGATAAATAATAAAGGCTCACACTTGTGTTACAGCCTGTGGCACCAGGGGGATGTAGCCAGCAGTTTGGAAATAGTAAGGTGAAAATATATTTATGTGGGGGGTCTGGGGGGGATTTAGAATTTGTAATTGTAATTTAGAGCAATCTGGTGTATTTTAGATGACCATATTCTATTTTAGTCAGTCTTATTACACAATGAGACAAAGAAAGAAAGAAAATTAGAACACAGGCTCATTATTATTACTTTACTCTTAAACAACACTCTGGTACTACTACTACTGACCAGGCCCTGCCCTGCTTAGCTTCAGGCAGAGACAGTGCCCTCTGCTGGACAGGTGTGGAATTCCTTCTTTTTTTATATATATAATGTTGGCTGCCCCCTGGTGACTGAATTGAGCATTAATCATTTCTGTAAAATGAGAGGAATGGGCTGGAGACTTACTCTTTTTTTGATATGTTGAAATGTAGAAAGCTCTACAAGCAGTGGGCCAGATAGAATCCTCTCGCGGCCGGATCTGGCCGAGGCCTGTTGTAGGCAGTGCTTGTAGGCAGATCATTTTAGTCAGGACTGTGCAATTTTCGAGAAAAAAACTAAAAAAAACGACCTGTATTTAAAATTTAAAAATAACTTTTTGCGATTTGTTTGTTTTTATCACCCCCATTTCCATATTTTACATGTGCAATCTACAATTTCTAACCAGAACATGTTTTGTTTACATACAGCTATTATGCACTTGTTAAAGATGAGATAAGATAGTTCTTTATTGATCTCACAATGGAGAAATGTACTTGTTACAACAGCTCTTAGGACAGGATCACAAAAAAAAAGTGCAAAAATCAGGAAATGCACCATCAGGAAGAAAAAAGGTTTGGAAACAGTACTGGAATAGGATAAAAAGCTAACCTAAATAATTTAATTTAAAAAAGACTAATAATATGAAAAACCTACTCCTTAAACTACAGCACATATCAGTGATGCGCAGGTTGACCCGAATTGAGTTACGAGTCATATTTTTAATGATATTTGGGTCCCTGTTGATCCCTTTTGTGATTCTGCACACTCGCTTTTTTTGGATGTGTGTGTCCCACTTTGTGCACCAATGAAACTTCTGTAATTGATATAGTAGATACAATTTTCTATGAAATACATACACTTTAATGGCTGAATAACTGGCTGAGGCATGAGCTCAGTCTGCAGGTAGAGGTGGAGGCGGCCAGAGAGAAGGTGAAGACTTATTTGGTGTAAGTACAAGAGAGGGAACACCCGGAAGTACAGGGAGCCCCAAGGGACATAGCATGCAACTTTCACATTCATACTACTGTTCATTACAGCCAGGACAGTTGACAGACTTGGTGGGGCCCGGGGCAAGAAGGTTTCTCATGGGCCCCCCGCAACCCAACCCTTACTTAAATAATTTTATAGGCTGTATTTTGGGGCCCTTTCCCACAATTTTACACCACTGTTCTCTCCTCATTCTCTTCCTTTGGTCCTGGTTAACCTCTTAAACCCCAACCGCTGTCAAATTTGGGTCCTGTAGGGTTAAACAGGTTAAAGAACACTAAACCATCCCGAGTTATTGAGATGATTTTACTCATTAAGACACATCACACATCAAAGCAAGTAATGATATAAAAAAATAAAAATAAAGAATCATGCAGAACAAGGGAAAATATAATATGGGCTCCTTGCTGGGCCCCCCTGGTCCTGAGGCCCGGGGACAACATACCCCTTTGACCCCCCCTGTCGACGGGCCTGATTACAAAATATTTTCCTTTTTCATGCAGTTCAAGTTGCAGGCGGGTTGGTTGAAACCGTCAGTCGGGTGTGGGTTGTTTATACATGGACCTGGCCCCTGTATAAAACTGCCTGCCTTATGGTCGTTCAAGACACAGCTGCATGACTGTGATGAAACAGTGGCTAATACAGTGCCAGGTTCCTGCGTGGTGTTTCCCCTCCCACTAAAAACATGTACAATAGGCCAGGGTGAGTCTCATGCGTCTTCATTAAAATGCACTGCCCCGCACAAATAAACAATAAAATAAATAAACGAGGCAACAGCTATTTAGTCTGTGCGCTCTGCTTTACCCTTCCTTCCCTCTCTTGGCTGTGTAAATATTTTGGAAATCTGCAATTACAGAAAGAAATATGCTTTAAAATCAGAATTCAGTTCACGTTGCACTTTTTTTTTACCAACTTTCTACCAGTATTAACATTTGATAGAAGGCGGGAACATGACCAGCAAAACAAACACAAGAATACCACGCATTTGGTGTATTATTTCTTATTAAATAGACATTTCGATTTGATTGTTGAGCCCTAACTTTGGTAAAACTCTCAAACCTGAAACGCTACATTCAACATCCATCTTTGTTGTAAATACGTGACATCGTGATTCACAATACGCAGCGTTGGGGAGAATACTTTGAAATTGTATTCAGTTACAGAATACTGAATACTTGTCTTAAAATGTATGTCGTAGCGTATTCAGTTACTTTGCCCAATCAGTGTACTGTATTCTGAATACTTGGAATACTTTCACCTGGATTTGAGTTATATTTTTGTATAAATATGGTGAAAGATTAAAAATATTCAGCAACACTTTTA
>OMNZ01110702.1:20379-32828 GCA_900303255.1 Lesueurigobius sanzi
TCCAGAACGAACGAACGTGGTGGGGGGGGGGGGGGGGGGGGGGGGGGGGGGGGGGGGGGGGGGGGGGGGGGGGGGGGGGGGGGGGGGGGGGGGTTTGTTAGGAGAAATGGCTACTGTGGAGTGGCGCCAATGCCGTAGCTAATCCCCACGCTGGTAATGAGTAAAGCCAGACAGAATTTAGCACAGTGTCTCCAGTCACAGTAGCAGTGTTGTTAATCATGCAGGCTAATCGGGTCTGAGCTCCCCGTAGTCCACCGGTGTAGCAGCATCTCGCAGTGGTTTAGCCGGGCTTAAGGAGTAGCCAATCTTATCGGCTACCATATTGTTCTTCGTCTTACCTTTGCTTGCGGACTCCCGTTGTTATGAAAATATTTGACATTCTTGAATGATATGCGGAGAATAGGAGCGAGATGAGTGTAGCCTACACCTGCATAATCCGCTGGGTGTGATAAAATGGTTCGTAAAAACAGGTTTTCAACTGTTAGCAACTGGCCTAGGCTTCTGTTATATGTTCTCGTAACAAAAACAGGCTATGTTTATTCAAGTTACTGCTTTAAATCATCGGTAAAATGGTATTATATATATTAGTGAAATCAACTTGAATTTTGGAAGTTATGTAGCGGTTAATGTTTTATATGTATTTATAAGATGTACTTTTCCAATTGAATTTAGTTGACATAAACATCGTGCTCTTCTTAAACTTGACTAGAAGCAGGAAATAAACCATATTTGTCCAGTGCTCTGGTTTCTGTGCCGGCTTCCTGTCTTCCTCAGAGAGTAGCTTTCATGTGGTTTCACTTTTTTGCAGCTCGTGTCTGGAAAAGTCTTGTGAAAAGTTTGAGACATGCCTCTGAAGGTATTTTTACGGCACTCCTCACTTTTAATTCACTGTTACACTTTTCAAATTTTATTTTACGCATCCCTGCCTTACCGTAAACTTGTCTGGCCATATGACACATTATTTACAAAAAACAAAAGAAATTCTGAACACCAGACTCTAATCTAATACAAGCAATTCTGTGTTTTTTTTTAATGTATAATAGTGAACAATGTTGAAATCTCTAACTTTGTAGGCCCCCACTAGTAAAATGACGCACTAATTGGCCGTTTTGTTTGGCAATTTATGTGTGGTTGGCATGTGAACGACCCACTTTAACTTAATAGCTCTGTCGAAAATGTGCATTGGCTGCCATCCAAGGGGCACGCATTAGATTGTTTAGATATCCCATGGCCCAGACAGCTGACAGCTTCAAGGACTGACAGTATTTCGATGACTGACTGATTAGAGGGTGGCTGAGGTTACGAAGCCATGTGGAAAGAGGTGTGTTTGATTTGTGTTACTGTACAAGCCCAGCTCTCGTTTTACCATATTAAATGTTATAATTATGGTGTCGTGTCATAGCTGGCACTGGTCTGGTCTGGTCTGAGATGTGTGTATGCATTCTATTGGCTTTGATATGGATTTGGATTGAAATGTACAATAATTTACAAAAAATAAGAAATAGTGTCTTTATCAATGGAATTGTCATGTCCCATAGAGAAATTTGTATTCTGTATTTGACCTAAACTGGTAAAATGTATTGGAAATAAGCATGTTTGACTTGTTTTGAGCAAAGTAAAATTATCTACAAATGGAATAAGTATTTTTGCACCTAAGAATAGGGTACATTTCTTATTGCACTTGCAAATCTAGGAATAAATCAAATTTTACTTGAAAAGTTTTGTTCCATTGGCAGATTTTTTACTTGGCAAGATAGTATTCCTCAAATCGACTCGTTCAAGTCAAGCTAGCGCTAGCTCCACGAGCACCACCTTCATTTCCGGTTCTGGTATTAGCATAACATACCATTAGCATAGCCTATTTACACTTGTAGTTGTGGATGTAACTCGATGCATAAATAGAAAAGCAAGTCAACTATCCTGTGGACTTCGTTGATGGCTCCAACTGTTACATCCACAACTACGAGCGCTATGCTATGCTTTGCTAATGCTAACACCAGAACCGCAAATGAAAGTGCCGTTTGTGGAGCTAGTGCTAGCTTGACGTTATGCACAGAACCACAGAACCTACACAGAAAGAGTACATTAAGGTGAAATATTCTTAATTCTATTAATTTTACCTCATTAAGACTTTTTGCAGTGTATCCATCAATGCTGCTCGTCTAAAACTGTCAGGAGCAGGGGGCGATAGTGCAGTGCCCGTGAGTTAGGCTTCATCAGGAGGATTGGCCTATTGTGCATGTTTTACACTGATGGGGAAGCCGTAACGACTGTAGAAAACCCACTCAGACACAAGGAGAACTCGGCACCATGCAGTTTAGGAATCGAACTTGAGACCTTCTAGCTTTGGCTAAGGCCCAGTGGCACTCAAACTTGCGGGACTTAAACGTCAGTTTATTGCCAAAACACATATGTCAGAAATACTTTCCCATTTTTACTACTTTCTGATTTTCATAATATAATCATTTACAATCTGTTTTGAAGTTCCTTTAGCCCGCAGTATATGAGTGCACAGAAAGTGTTTTCCAAAGTTTTTTTTGTATCTTTGTTGTGCAAGTGGTGGCATGCAGGCAGACATCTGGTTTGCACCTCGGGCCAAAAGGTATGAATCTAACATCAAAAGAGGAGGCTGAGATTGGCCCGGGATGGTTCACCGCTGAGAGGACAGGCTCCAAGCATCTGGACATGTATAACTTATATTCTCTTCTCAGTAGCTTCACTTCTTTGGCTGAACCCACATAAATAGGGCGACTTTTCAATTACTATACTTACATTTGTGGTGGTATACTCAGTTTTAGCATTACTGCAATACTACAGTCTATCAGCTTTAGTTTGAAAGTTATGATCACTAAAACGTGAATTTACAAATGTATTTCTTCACTTAAACAAGATAATTATTTGGCATATTATCGAGTGTAGTTCATTGTATATTAGATGTAAGTTTTACACAAGTACGTTGCATATAAATCATCTAAATAAAACAGTTCTTAGTTGTTATTTTGCTGATTTATTAGCAGACAGGTTTAGTTTTGTTTAAGAATTAGTGACTAACTGTTTACCAGCACTAAGCGTGACTAACAACAATTCTATGGGAACAAAAAAACGCAAAGGAACTCACTTGGCACAGATCCCGCCACCTTCTTCGCTGTTTAAAATACTTTTCCAAAGAGCACTGTTTTGTCTTAACAAGATGACAAGTGCGATGAGAAACACCTGGGACGGGGGTATACATTTACAGTCATGTACCACAAGCAGCAGCGCTAATGGATGCCGCAATAACTTTCACATTTTGACAGAAGTGGAGCAAGTTCATCACACCCCTTCTTATATACAGCAGGTTCAGAATGTTTTCACACTAACACAGTATACTTTTTTTGTTCCCTCTATAAATCCTCTGACGCATAATGAGACACTGCAAGCGAAAAAAAATATATTACACATTTAAGAGGAAAAAATGTATTGCAGGTTTGTGTAAAAATGGCTAGAATTGACTGTATTTCCACTGAAATAAACAAATTAATGATTAAACCCAGATTTTAATATAACTTTTTATTTTGTTTTGTTTGTGAAGAAATCAAAAGACAAAACTCGATTTACCAGTTAATCTACGTTCCTACTCTCACCTATGGTCATGAGATTTGGGTCCGAAAGGACAAGATCGCGGGTACAAGCGGCCGAAATAAGTTTCCTCCGCAGGGTGGCTGGGCACACCCTTAGAGATAGGGTGAAGAGCTCAGTCACCCAGGAGGAGCTCGGACCAGAGCCGCTACTCCTTCACGTTGAAAGGAGCCAGCTGAGGTGGCTCTGGCATCTGTTTCGGATGCCTCCTGGTCGCCTCAAGAGGTGTTCCAGGCACGTCCCACTGGGAGGACGCCCCGGGGAAGACCCAGGACACGCTGGAAAGACGAGGTCTTTAAGCTGGACTGGGAACGCCTTGGGATCCCCCAGGAAGAGCTGGAGGAGGTGTGCGTGGAATGGATTTGGAAGTCTGGGCATCTCTGCTCAGACTGCTACTCGGCCCTGGATAAAGCGGAAGAAAAAAAAAAAACTTTTTGTTGACATACGAGTTCCAAAGATTTGTTTAGAGGAGATTTCAGATATCTTGTTCAGTTTGTTAATAATGTAGTTAATAGTGAATAAATCAGTAAAAAATCAAATTTTCCCTTGTTTTTGGGGTTCAAAACTCAATAAATCAGGCTATGAATTGAGTATTGAAATAATCCTTCTGAACAAACCTTCAGAATATTGTTAAGTACAAGACTGGAAAGTTTGGTGACTGTACGTGCTACTAAAGTGGAGATTCTGTTGCAAGAGTAAACTCAACACAGCATTTGCGTCTTTTCTCCGTTGGCTTTTCTGAGAAAGGTATTTACAGTGTCTTGTTGTGGACTTTAGGCACACCACATGGATGCCAAATATGTCAATATTTATGCATGGATACACGAGTGAGAGGTGGAGGAAAAAGGCGCCGGGGGAGTCACTTCTTGGTAAACTATGATGCGTAACCTGGCTAAATGTTAAGGAACAAAACTAGACAGAAAACTGCATTAGTTTCATGTGCTGCCGTGTCTCACCTTCAACTGTTAAACACTGTACGCTCTGCCTGGCGACTGACTAAATGTGCAAGAAAAACAAGAGATTTAGCCCTGTCTAGCTACCTTCAGAGGGTGCAGTCGGTTGTTTGTTGACAGTGGAAAGTGGCTAAGTTATCACATATGTGCCGGGGCGAGTCATTTCAAGCTAGCCTGTGAATATTGAGGACATGTGGGAGAAAAGCTTCCTGTTTTGGATTTCCGGAAGGTCACACGGGGGTCATATACGTTCCAAGTGGTTTTGTATGAGGAGACGTCATGCCACAAAGTCTGCGGAAGAGACAAAGCGCTAAACAAAGCAACATGACTTGAGTTGTAATTACTTGACAGTAAATCTGGTTGATGTGATAGATATATTGAGCATGTAAAGTTTAAACTGAGTTCATGTTGGCAATAGCCTCATCATTTCTTTATTGTCTACATCCTTTTCCGTTTTTGTCTTAAAACATTTTGAATAGCCTACTGTATATATACTTTTCCACCCCACATCAGAACAGCCCAATGTGCAATGTTTTATTGGAGACATATCATGCCCTCTTGTCAAAAACCTGGAGTAGTGCTTCACTTCATTGGGTGCTACAGGGCTGCCAGGTGAATTTGACCTGATCACAAGTAGATAGATCACAAGAGCCGTCTTTCTCCTTCTTTCCTCTTACATCCAAGTACAGGTCACTCCATCACGTTAGTAGGAGTACAGAAGATCAACACTTGACTTAAAGGTACACCGTATAACATTTCACCTAATAAATAGCATAATATACAGGCATTTATTTTATTACAGTATTTTTATATTGTTGAAAAATGCTAAGAAATGAGCAAACAAACAAGTGTCTTTGCTGTGAGCGGCTCACCTCTCCTAACATCTGCCTTGTAACTTTCCAGGGTGTGGGGAGAGTCTCCAGCTCATCTCCATGGAGATGGTAAAGCCGCCAAATATGACATTTAAATAGGTTAGGTCCTCATCCTAATCCATTCTTCGATTACCCAGTGCAAAAATAGCATTCTCTGTGTCTAGCAGGTCAATAGGAGCATGTTTTGTATTGCTGGCAACAATATAATTCAAAATGTTACGCAGTGTACCTTTAAATGCTGCAAAGATGGCGAGTTTGAGACAGACCAATGAGCATTCAGTGCATCTCCAGAACTGTAGCTTTTGTGGGGTGCTCCAGGCCTGCGATTGTATTTGTCAAAAGTCCAAAGAAGTGGGCTACATATGAGTCATTTGCAGGTGTTTATACCGTTATGCTTGATCAAATGAACATAGTCATTGATGTTGCTGCCATGCCTCCATGCTTCGCAGTGCAAGTCTCCTCTGGGAGGTTGAGCATAATAAATCTCAAAGACACAGTGGAGGAGTCTCTTGGTGACTTTTTAATTAGCCTCAGAGAGCAATGCCATTATCAGACTGGTGTCATGAGGCTAAAAGGAAACTCAATGCTTTGTGAAATTTATAGCCGCTGCCACAACATTTAAATTAGTGGATAATAAGTTTGATTCTGTCACAAATGCTCATTTTATCTCTTTCGGGTGCCACAAACCCATTTTCTCCGGCGTAAACAAGTCTCTTTTGTCTATGTGCTCACAGGCTTTGACATTTTCACAACTTCATCGACCAAAATTAGATCTTGGCTGTCTAGTGTTTCACACTGGGCTGAACCTCTTTGTAGACAGACATGTTTTAAATGAGGATGTGTGAAATGAATTGGCGGCAGAGACGAGGCTGAACAAAAGTGGGTATTCATTACGCTTTATGACACAGTGAGGTCTCAGCGGACTTTATTGAATCTTGACCATCTTTTACCATGACAATGTCAATGTAAATGAACAGATCAGTGGCATAAAAGCAAAATGATAACAGGATTCAGAATAACAATGAGGGGTAGGTGAAATTAGATTTATTTGAATGCAATGTGCACCCAAAGACACTGATAGCAGAAACGTTCTTACTGTATGTCAGAAAAGGCGTCATGTCATTCAAATTCCGTGGACGTTTCTTGATTCCTTCCCTCTTAGTTTGCTCTGCCGGGCCCTGTTGGTGGCAGCAGCTGTGAAAAACTGTACCTTGTTGTTGATGAAGTGATATAAAAAGAGCAAGTCTGGACACATTGTGGCTCCCCAGCCCTGTCAGCACATAGTTTGCATGGATTTGTTTGGTGAGAGAGAGAGAGAGAGAGAGAGAGGTAGGGGGGGGGGGACTCAACGTGTGCAAAGCTGTGTTCTGATGGTTGCATGTGAGGCTGGCAAATGCGCGGCGCGTTTCGGCGTGAGTCTGGACCTGTCGTGTTATGTAACCCGACGCCGCACTTAAAACCATGACAATGGGTCGAGTCAATAAAGCGTTTGAATGCGCAGCTTATCATTTCTGTAATGATTCTGTCTTTCATTACTTGCTCCAAACCACTGTGTTGCCCTCATTATGAGCCCTGTCAGGGAGATTATACGGTAGGCTGTATTGCGTGTGCTGTTTTATGGTCTGTGGTCGAGTTGCAACAAAATTCTAAAGAGCAATTTTTCTTTTGAGTGTCGTGTTTTGAAAAGCGCTTGAAACCAAGAAGAAAAGGCTGATGTTTCGGTGTTGTCATGATCCTGGATTAATGTTTTTTTCCCCCTCACTTTTCTTGGAGAAAATAATATTGGTGTGATTAGTTGAAGCATGTAAAGGCCTGGATCATTGAATGGAGTATTTATCCCTGAATTACAGTCCTTGGAGATATTTTCTATTTGATTTATTTATTCGATTTCACATAACAAAAAAGTACAAAATGATAATTAATTTGTGAAATGTGATGGAGGTGTACCCAGAACCCTCAAGAGGCAACCTCCAGTAAAATATATATGAAAACAAATTTCAAGCAAATACACAAGAAAACAGGCAATGAGAATTTAGTAAAATATACTTTGAGGGAAATTTACTCTTAACACAGAAGCAATCTTTTCAAAGTTTTTTTAAATTGAGATATTGAGAGCTCGTGAGGTGGGTTGGGAGTCTATTTCATATTTTAGGTCCTCTGTGCAGGACACTTAGCTGTGATTGGCAATGGTGGAAAGTAAAAAGTACAAATACAAGTACTTTTACTTTACTTGTACTTTTTACTTTGTTATTTTACTAGTAAATGTTATAATGAATACTTTTTACTTACATTTCAGAGCCTGTATCTGTACTTTCTACTTCATTACGTTTTAAAGTTGGGTTAAAAGTATTTTGTTTTCAAAGTTCCTTTAGTCCTGGTTAAGTCCTGGTTTTGATCTGGTTTAGACCTAGTTTAGTCCTGGTTTAGATGTGGTTTAGTCCTGGTTTAGACCAGATTTAGAGCTGGTTTAATCCTAGTTTAGACCTGGTTTAAACCTGAGCTAGTGGTTTACTCGTTTAGACTTTAGTCCTGGTTAAGTCCTAATTTAGACCTGGTTTAGTCCGGGTTTAGTCCGGATTTTGACCTGTTCTAGACCTGAGTTAGTGGTTTACTCGTTTAGACCTGGTTTGATTCAAATGATTAAAAAAAAAATCCTGGATTAAACTCTTAAATATTTTTGCTTTTTACTTATAAAGTACATTTTACAGTGGATACTTTGACTTAAGTCAAAATTTTATCAAGATACTTTTACTTTTACTTAAGTAGTCCTGTATCTGTACTTTTACTTAAGTAAGAATATTGAGTACTTCTTCCACCTCTGGTGATTGGGATGTCCGTGCAAAGGGAGCCCTGATGAGATGGCTACTCCGAGTACTCCGTGTACTCCGATTTAGATGTACAAAGTGTGATGTGTCCAGTCGAGCTCCACAATATGAGAAGAAATTATGGTATTCAATCAACAACTTAAAACAAATACTTGGTAACAAGCAAAACAAGACTAAAATTGAACAAAATTAGGAGTGCACATTGCAAGTTTCTGCCAGGTTTGGTAAGATGATGTCTAAGATGGAAGCCTTTAGTGAATATTTATTTTTATTGCGATAACGATAAATCCTCGGTGGGGTGTGTAGCAGTTTTTACATACTAATCATTGCAATTTTAAGTCACAGCATTTACATTTTTCTTGACTGTGCAAACCTGGTGTGAAACTAGCCATGCTGACTGACATAATTTTGCAATCTCTAAGGGTCCCACAGGTGTCGTCTGCAGCCAGCGCCTTGGGCAGGACAGATACTGGATCAAATTGGACATGGGGATTAGCCCGTTAGATAAGATCGCATACACCTTTTAGCAGATTAATTCTATTGGGATTGGATTTTTCTTTCCATTTGAAAGTACTTAAACATTGAGATTCCTCCAGATGTCTGACTCCATCTTACTTTCCCCTCCCGTCAGCTCGATTGTGCGTTGAGTGTGTTTTGTGTGGATTGCCGGGAATATGTTGTGTTGGTTGGATATTGTGGTGGTGGTGTGGTGATGTGGTGGTGGTGGTGGTGGGGGCATCCGCTGGGAGGTAAGGGGGTAGCCTGCAAAGGAAGCGTGCCGGACACAGCTCCAAATGAGCAACGTGTGAGAAGGACTGAAATAACAGCAGAGGGAAAGACATTGTTTCCTCTCGACCAGGGAGTTTCCAGTGCAAGAAATAAGGCTGAGGACCACAACTGCTCCTCCGAAATGGTAACGGTTATGTTTTTATAAAGTGAAACATGCTTAAGTACTTGTTTTTTAATTGCTTGTCGCGGTTATAACTTATGCAATTGCAAATGGTGTGATGTCTGCCGTTGATAAATTTGCACATGCGTCAGTGGGTAAAATCATCAGAGACTGGCGTTGTTGTTGGAACTGTCCAAGTGTAAATTGGAGTAGCTTGTCGGCTTACTTCTCGTCTGTGCAGGGCCAGCAGTCTCTTTCTTTTGTTTCCGTTGTGGTTCTGCTCTTCATTTGCAACATGAATAACAACTGTAGCTGGTTTGAACTTCAAAATGAAAATCTGATCTCTGCGGATTGGTCACATGCAGTGGAGATTTTGCACAGGTTACTCCCAAATGGTTTGAAGGCAATTTTAGGAAATGCAATTAAATGTAATTCCGCAGCTGAAGTGAGAAATTTATTACATGTCTGGTGGTTTTTATTTTGGCCCGTAGGCTTTCTTTTATCAGTCAGGATTACGTAGCCTGAAAGCGTGTGAAGAGTCGGGAAGAGACATGTAACAAATTATTAGAGCCAGGGGGCTATCTCACGATGCTGAGGCTGACTATGTAGCCTAACCCCTAGGGCAACACATGTCTGGTCCTTAACCAAATGATGTTGATCATACAGGTTAAAATTAAACATATTTGATTTGACTGAATCCTAATTTAGACCTTCAAGGAATGAGCATATTTACACCCTCTATATATTGTTATTAAGTTGAACTTTCATACTGAAAAGTTCACATCTTTTTTTCCACTTGTATCTTTCAGAAACATGGGCATTGAATGGAATTTTCCTCAAACCTAAACTTTTATAATGTTCAAACCAACAGCAAGCAACAAAATGGGTATGCAGGTCTACAGATAAATATTTTCTGAACTTTTTGAATTAATACTTTAAATTTGTAGTTTTTTCAGAATAGAAAATGCATTTATATACAGTATCCATGATTTACAAGACTAACATCAGACTGCTGCAAAAAGAAATGATTACATGTGGCCTGAAAACTTTGTGAACCCAGTGTTCTTTTGGAGTTATTGCCACTTTCTTCAAACTTAAGCAGGTATATACAATATTAGCAGAGCCAAAGTCATATCATATTATTCCATAGTCAAGCCAATATTCACTCTGCAGAAAAAGGCAATAAGACTCATAACACTCTCAGCCCACGGCCAACCGACACATCCCTTATTTATAAACCTTAAAATATTCAAATTCTATGATTTAGTAGATTTATATACCTTAAAAATTATGTTCAAAGTAAAAAATATACCTCTGTCTCAGAGACTACAAAACATGTTCAGTGTAAGACATAGCCATTATGAGCTAAGAGGAGTAGACATGTTTATAAAGAAAAAAATCTGAACAGACACCGTGGGATTTCAGTCAGAGGCCTCTATCTCTGGAAGGGACTCAAATTATGTACCTCTCTCTCTTCCACTTCAAAATAATGTATAAAAGAATCACTCTGGTCAGATACATGGATTCAGTGGGTTGCATAAATATCTGCACCCCTTCAACTTTTTGACCCCACTTTTCAGTTTTTTATTCATAAAAAAAGTTCCAAATCATGTATGAATTTCATTTCACTTCATCATTGTGTGTCCCATAGTGTGTGTCTTTCACATAAAATTGCAATTGAATACATGTATGTTTATGTACCTAGTATGTCAAAAAGTTGAAGGGGGTGCAGATATTTATGCAACCCACTGTACTTAGAACCATGTTAAGAATATTGAGAAAAAATCCTTTTGTATTATTTCCATTGTCAAACGATGTTAACAAAAGCATGTGCTGCAGGATGGTATAAAGGGTAGGCAATACAAGCTTCGGTCAACGTAAATCATGTGAAGTATGCCAAGCTGTTTGTAAATATTTGTGTATATTTATGACCGAAATAAACCAATCAATCAATATCAACAACGTCAGTCTTGCAATTTTCATTCATTGTATGTTTCTCACTATTGTACAGCTGTAACGCTCAGCCTCCGTTGTTGTAAAGTCATCTCCTTTTAACACACCAATTAACACGCCGGCCCATCTCCCCAAAGGTCATCTGGGGATTTGGATGGCGGGATTACAGGAGGAATGCATCGGCGCAGGGAGGGAGCGAGGGATGAGAGAGCAATGAATGGGAATGGATGACGAGGGGATTTTGCTGTAATGTCATTAAGGCCCGGGAGGACAAAGCCTGATGGTGTGCGGACAGACAGCATACGGATGAGCGCGGGCCGTTTGATTGACGCGGCTTTAATATTGTGCTGAAGTGCAGAGTGGGCCGCGACAGGTGTTGTGGATGGAGCGGGCGCGAGGAATCCATCAAAAAGAAAAAAAAACATCTGCTGCGGAGAAAGGTGAAAACAGGAGGTTTGACTAACAGGCAGGGGGAGAGAGAGAGAGAGACGGGGGGCAAAGGGGGAACGGTGCGACTGTAGTTTATAGAGGCTTTGCAGATGATGTGACACCGTGGAGACACAAGCCAAATGGGTGTCAACATTGGCCGTGTTTACGTGGAACATATTCTGATTAAGCTCTGTGTTTCGAATGAGCTCATTCTCTGGTGTTTGCATGAGTCAAAGCTATTGGGGTATCCTAATTTATGACCTTATTCCACTTAATATATGATCTTAAACTCAATAACAACCTATTCAAAATAAGCTCTTATTCTAATTCATTCAAAGTGTTGTTTGTCTTGATATTCAGTCCAGAACAATGGGCCTCATTCATGGATATTTTCTACAATTTGGGAAAAACTTAAGAAAAACCTAGGTCTTTTTCATGCGTTCTTAAGAAGACAAAACTCTTCTTAAATAGAGATGCCCCAAATTCATGAAGGTGACACTAAGAACTCCCCTCATTATCAGGACATTTACATTACACTGATGTAAATACAAAGACACACCCTTTAACCTTCCGTTCATGAGCATGACAAGAGCATGAGGCAGTACTCATTTACATATACTCAAGTACATGTACAGTAACTTTTTAAATATTTATTTAATAGTTGTATGCTACTATTTTTTAAATACCTACTTACTCTTATTGTAAATAGCCTCCTGTATTCTGTCTAAAGTCTTTCCTTTGATTATGACAGGTGTGACTAAGGAGCTTCAGCCCTCAGCTGTGAAAGTCTGATACACACTGGGGCTAAACTAAAATGGGAAATAAGCCTAGGAAATGTCCTCACCTTAATGTTGACCCGGACGTGCGTCATCAAACCGCCATGGCAAGGAGCGAGTTCAATGAGGAAGGA
>OMNZ01110704.1:7056-18339 GCA_900303255.1 Lesueurigobius sanzi
AATCTTCCTGCCTGAGACATTTGAGTAGTTTCTGTTTCATTATGATTTCAAAAGAGTATACTCGGTTCTTTAGCAATAAATGGCTTTGCACACCCACTAAGCATGAGTGGTCATTCATATTCTGTGAAAAATGGCCAAAAGATTAAAAGGGTATGTAAACTTTTGAGCACAACTGTACTTTCTGGAAAATGTATACAAAGTAGAAAGCCACACAGATCCCACTTAAAACCCTGCAGGTTTCGTGTTGTAATGTGAGCGGGAAAGAATCACTTGAATAAACATGCGATTATGAAAAATGTGCTTTTTATTCAACAGTCACACTTAATCATATATACATATTTACAGTCTATACAAAGAATATATATATCTTGTGTAACCTGTTCGGACTGTTAGCCTCGAGGTCGTGTCACTAAACGTATTTCACAGTGCAATATGGAGTCTGTGCACCCGTGTCAGTTCACTCTACGCCACAGGGGGTCGATATCTAGCTATACACACTGTACACATACGGAAACTGTACTTCTCGAATCCATTCAACTAGAGCTAAATACATTTTCACAAGTTGATTCCTGTCTGACACCGAATGCAGATTAAACCGACGTGACAAAACACAGAAGCTGTCCAAGTCCACGATGGGAGACGCTGAAAATGCAGCGCTTCTCAGACGTGCCAGACCTGACAGTTAGAGGTGGGCGTTATACAGTATTGTGTGCAAGATAATATCGAAATTGTTGTTTGGAAGATATGCAAATGTGCAATATTGGGTATATGTCAAGAAATGGACAAATAGCTGCAAGAACTCCTGCTAAAAAATAAAAATTGAATATACTTCCCTCTAAATTTCGAGTTATTTATGTTTGTTAATATCACCCACCCCCACTGACAGAGCTGTCACTATATTAGTATCACGGCACATCATTGTCACTGTGGTCACGACTATTCACCAAAGATCTTCGGCGTTAAACAGCAATAAAAAAATATTATAAAATGAATGTCCTGTCGAGAGGTGAAGCGGTCAGAACAGATTGTTGGAGCCGAGGTCATAGCGTTCTCCACAGACCACAGCTCAAGTGTTGAGTCACAACCAACATCAAATATGAGCAGACTTGATTCAGAGCCACCGGTTTATACAACACACAGAAACAGGCCCGACACTCTGCTGCGCTAATGACGCACTGCACAACATGAACAAAACAGATCTGGACCTGGGGTCACCATGATAATAATTTACCATAATTTTTAGTGTTATTTCTCAGGTGTTTGAGCATGAATATTGGAATTGTCATACAGAGCTATTCCCCGGTCCTTCAGCAGGCCTGTGCTCCTGGAGCTGGTTGTTTTTGTTGTGTGTTATGGGAGTCTTGCACCACTCAGACCATCTGTGCGAGTGCGAGGTTGTAATGCCCTGCTTTGACTCTGGTCACTTTGGCACACAGTCTCAGAGTAACACATCAGTCTGTGTGTAGTTCCTCTCTATGTCACCAGGAGACATGAACTGTGAGTGAGTCACAGCGGCCCACTCTCACTGCTCCTCTGCTGCTGTGTGCCCTCAGCCCAGAACTCAAGTCATTTGTTAGCACCAAAATGTATTTTAAATGTACAATTAGAAAGCATCATTGTGCAAATGCCCTTTGCAAGTAACACATACTATGACAAATACAGTACAGTGGATATTTCCAAAACGCTTGAGGACGTATTTACATACAACAGTACACAGAAGGGGATCTAAAAGTGCCAATGTAAAAACAACAGATCCCTGGTATAAGTCTTGTGGTCCCTCAGTCCATTAACAAAACAGATCATTGTCTCTCTCCACATCAAATGATGGCACAGTCTGCTCGGCTGAGCTCACTTCCTGTTCTGTCGGCAGCACTTCCTGTAGTGACGGTGGCTGGTGGAACCAGGGGTGAGCGAGCAGCTCAGCTGCAGTCAGTCTCTCTGATGGCTCTCTCCTCAGCAGACTCTGCAGCAGACACTTGGCTTTAGGAGACAGGCCCTCGGGCACACAGCACTGGCCACGCCGGATCTTGGAGAACAGTGTGGCTGGGTCCGGGTCATGGAAGGGGTAACGGCCGACCAGCATAGTGTACAGCATCACCCCCAGGCTCCACATGTCGGCCATTTTACCAGAATACGGAGTGGAGCCACTTAGGATCTCTGGGCTGACGTAGGCGGGGCAGCCGTGTGTGTCTGACATGGAGTCAATCTTTGGGTTTTCCAAAACACGACAGTCCTCCAGGCTCTCCAGTCTCACCTGAGTCCTGTGAAAACAACAACATTTAATTGAATTATTGCACTCATAAATATCGGGCACATGGTGAAAATAACGTGTAGCATAAGGTACAGTCCTGCTGATGTGCTAATGACCTAATGTGAAACATGTCACAGCAACTTTAATGTCATCAAGGAAAGACAAACATGCTTTACGCCCAGAGCCAAATCACTTCCTCCAGACGCCAGTGAGGTCGGCACGGCCTGGACAATGGCTGAGTGTAAAGCTGCATAAGCAAGTCTCCAACGTAAACACACATACAGTAAATACAAGACCCCCACTGCCCCTCCCCATCTCCACTCACACACACCACTATATTTAGACATGCTAATCACCGAGAGCACATTTAGACCATGACCTATTACAGTGTTGGACCATGGGAAATTTCGGTGGAAACCCACATACTGCATAAGAGGCATGTTAATATATCTTCAGCTTAATGTAACTGAATATTTATTTTCAGCAGATGCATTTTAATTGTAAGCAGATCTCTTCCCTTGGGCTAAATGCAACAAACAAATTGGGGAGTGCTGTTTTAATGGTGTGACCTTGCACAAAATAAACATGGTATAAATTACCATGACACTCATCATGCAGAGTGCTTAGACATAGAAATAGCCAGTGATTAAGATAGAAGTGGAATAATATTTGCACACACAGATAGTGGCACAGATAAGTGCCATAGCGACTGAAAAGGAAGCAGAGAAATCAAGTTGGAGGGTGGAGAGAGTGACTCATCCTTGTGTCGAGAGTACATATCTGTTCTCACTCCTCTCCAGCCCGGGCTATCTGCACCTGGGCTCCACACTCGTGGCGCCAGCCATCCCATAATTACCCTCAAATGGCTGTTGCCACATCGGTGACGCATGAGAGGCTGGCCCCGGCAGCAGTGAAGCAGCGTGCCTCACAAGGCCAGTCACCTTCCCTAAACTGTCTTGCAAAGTGCTGCCAATGGGGAACGCGCCTCTGTCAAACTGGTGTAGCTTTATCTGCACATCTGGTCAGAGATGTGCATCGTCGGCCAAGACATTTCATCATTACTGCTGGCATTGAAAAGATGTCTGAGTATGAGCTTGAAAAGAATGATGTCACAAGCTACAACTAAAGGCACTAAAACAAGGAATCTCATCTCAGACAAAAACAAAATCCATTGAATCCAAAAAGCTGCACATTTCTGGATTGAGACGCCACTTAATGAAGTGAATTAGTAATTAAACAAATTGTCAGCCATCTAACTCAATAAATGTCCTTTATCAAGTCAATAGCCATAATACAATATAATGTTTAAATGTATTTGAATGCAATAAGATGGCAAAATGTATATCCTAAAATTCAATCCAGAGATAAATGATCTCTTTGTGCCAGTCTAGAACCCAGTTGAATAGAGCAAGCTGCACCAGTCTAATCCTGTCTAATCCTACCAGGGATAAATCCAATCCCAAATGAGTGTCGCAACGTCAATAGATGCAATAAGTTTATCTAATTGAGGCTATTTTGATGTAAAAGAGAGATGGCATCCCATAGTTATTTCAAGGTCAAATGGCTGGGCACTGTCGTCACCAGTTTACTGACATGTTTAATAGCAAACCAGTCATTTGAGAAGGCATGGAAAAACTGCATCACAGCCTTGAATGCGCAGCCCGGACACATAAACACTTCTATATGGACACACACAAGCTTGCATTACACACGCTGTGACTCATTGGTGTGATGTGGTGTGGCTACCAGAGGGGACACAAGCAACTTTAACTTTTCTCACTGTCTGTCTGCCCCATTCAGCCACAGAGTGACCCTGCTCATCCCGAGGTCACGGCTGGGGAATGTTACAGCTGAGGGGAAAAAATGCATTAGGAAAACTGAGGGAGGGAGGGGGGGGGGGGGTGCTTACAGGAAGAGTGTGACGCAAGAGCAAGGAGACGACAAATAGTTTAGCAAACAGCATGTTGTCAGCTTTCTTTGATACATCGCTGTCTTGTGCCTATGTGGGAGGAACTTCAAAATGACTGCAACTGACTATTCTCATGCAAGTTTATGGCATCACATATGAATAAGTAAAAATGACTAATGGAGATATTCATAAGTTATAGACGGCAGAAGGAGGCGATTGTCTCATTTAACGGCCTCGTCTGGCAGCTCTGCCAACCGAACACCCACTGCACGCTCACACAGCAAACACAAGAGCGCTACAAAGACCCAGTGAGAAACACAGACAGACAGAGAGCGCCACAGTCTGCCTCCATGAGAACCTCCCACTCGAGCTGTGCCCACTTCTAAGGCTGCACCACATGGCTCACAAGGATCAGCTGTCGCTCTGCACCCATGATCAAATATTACATTTCATATTACCCAAATCTGACTTGACGTAGGTGTAGTGGCCTCTGGATTTGCTGACAGACTTATAGTTGCATGATTGGACATACAGTTACAACAGCAGATGAAATCCCAACAATTATTATTGGGTACTTTACACGTGATTATGCATTTGGGAAGACATTTGCTTTATATATTTGTAATTATCCTGCAAATAGATGACTTCATACGTAAAAAATGATTCAAATTAAGATACTTTTACAAATTTTGACTGTTAACATGTCTGGCTATGGAATAAGTAATTTTGCACATAAAATAAGAAAAATTTGCAATATGACGTTTATCTTAACATAATTGCAAAAATACTTTTTGTACAAACAACTAAACTGCATCACAATACTCCACAGGAAAACTACACAAACCATGCATCACCTTTTCTCATCTGCGAAGACAAACTTGCGGAGCTTGAGGTCCCCCAGCACTATCCCGTTCTGGTGGCAGTGTTTGACGGCCAGCGCCACTTGCCGGAAGAGTCTGCAGGCCTGCTCTTCGTCCAGCCTGCGGCAGCTCTTCACCAGCGTGTGCATGTCCCCAAAGTCTTTGTCCAGGAGCACGTAGGCTTTCCTCTCACCCAGGATGATGTCCTTGATGCCGGCCACGTTCCTGTGAGCAGGCAGGATCCCGTAGGCGCGGGTCTTCTCCTGGTACACCCCCATGTCGTACACCTGGAGGGAGGGGAGGGACAGGACAGGGGGTCAGGAATGTATTTGATGGTGTCAGGAAATGAGCTACTTGAAGAGGATGAGCACGTAGATGAGTGGTTCTCATAGGTTCCCACGCTGAGTTGCACCTCGTAAAACGTGAACCTGGCTAGTACCAAAGATCAAGATAAAAACAGAGTCTGAAATAGGTCTAAATGTGACTAAATAAGATTCAAGCTACTTGTCTAAACCAGAGACACATCCAACTAAAATACATAATATAAACACATAAAATAATCTCTAATTAAAATGAAGTGGAAAATTGCAGATGATGCTGATCACGTGAGCACCACAGTTTTAGAACCACTGACAGATTTATTTCATGCACAAACACACACAGACAAGGGGCTGTTATATGATGCTATATGAGCTGTTATTAAGTTAGATTTGTGGTCAATCAACCCTCATAATGCGCTAAAGTGTGGCACTGGATCAATATATATAATTTTAGCACCAACAATGCAACTATAAATAGGTCCTTATCCAGTGTCAAGGGGGAAATCATTACTTATTGATTTTTTTTTTTAGCGTAGCCACAATGCATTACTATCAACCTGTGTTTTAGTAGGCTACGGATTTATAGTCTCCTGTGTCACTGACGTCACATACAGTATAGGACACCCCGAGGACCTTACATGGAGCACACACACACTGTGACTGCATATGATGTACTTGTCTCTTTAAGCGACCATGACGTATTGCATGAAGT
The DNA here is from genome assembly GCA_900303255.1 of Lesueurigobius sanzi. Taxonomy (NCBI): domain Eukaryota; kingdom Metazoa; phylum Chordata; class Actinopteri; order Gobiiformes; family Gobiidae; genus Lesueurigobius; species Lesueurigobius sanzi. Next base: position 13,109 of record OMNZ01110704.1, read on the forward strand.
GTATACAAATAAAGTTGATTGTTATAGCCCACTTGATTTGTTCATAGCAGAGCGATGTGGTTTATGGTATAAAAATAACCCTGTAATGAAGTAAGGCTGCTGCGTAAAGTGTGACACATTCGGTGAAGCAAATGCCTCGCAGTGATGATGCACGGCAGACGGGCTGTTGAGCAACAGCGCTGTCTCGAAACACCACTCATTCAGAGAAATTGCACAATGACGATGGATTGCGCATACCTTACACAGGAGCTCTTCGCCCGTGTCCGTGTTTATGGCGCTGTGGGTGCTCTCCCGCTCCGACAGAGGTAGAAGCAAATAAGGTCCTATTCTGGACGGCCCCTGGTGCGGGTTGGGAGTCCTGGGGCTCGGGGTCGTGGGTGAAGTGGGTGAAGATCCGAAAATAAGACCATGCGCGTCCCCGGTTTCAATGCTCAGCCTGGGGCATTTGGCTGGAGGCCGGTCGTCCGAGTCAAGCCGCTTGTGCGCTGCGTGTCTCCCATAACGGAGGCACGTCACCGGGCTGCTGCTCCACTGCAAGTTCATCCTGATGGAACGGTGTGCCATGACAACACGTCGTGCGTAAAAGACTTACAAACACTTCAAAACAGGGGACTCCATTCTTTTATCTTGTCATATTCCACTCGGTACCTGTCACTCAGAAGTGGCTTTAGCTGTTGTAAGGAAAACTGACAGACAGAAGAGAGAAGGAGAGGCAGACAGAGAGAGCGCCACACTCCCGGAGAGCCAGAGAGTGAGTGACTGATGTTTCGACTCTCTCTCCGCCCTAAGCAGCCCAGTCCACTCCTCCTCCCGGTGACACAAGCGTTGAGCAATCCTCAAACAGCTCTGACTCCACTCCGCTGCCGCGCTCTGATGAAACTATTACCTCTCTGCTGCGCGCTTATTTGTGTGCCTTGTTTGTGGCGATGTTGTAACCGATTCGGCGTTTCGTGCAATGAATGGGAGATTTTGTGCTGATAGTGAAGCGGAATGAAGAAATCAGCGTGCAGCTTATCACGAGTGTCTCATCAAAAGGACGCGTTTGGAAAATCATTAACCGGACTGATTCAATGTCTCCCTCTCATTACCAACAATTACACCATGGACCTCCCCGTTAAATGGCACATAAAGCGAGATACAGGCTGTTGTCATGCGTGCAGTGTGGTCCTATAGGGCAGACCGGGGCTAGTTGTCACACTTTTCCCCATATTAAATGAAAGCTTAACCTCGACTGAGGTACGCCCCCTTCCTTTTGTAAAATATGTTATTGCAATAGGCTTAGTTATTAACATCAAAAACAGGAAAATGCTATGATGTCCTGTGTGGGCTGGTTGTCACAGTTTGTAGGGTTGGTTGTCCCTATTGTTATTAATGACAATTCTGTGTTCAAATGAATATAGAAAAAACTTTTTTGCTTCTTAAGGTAAAAAGTCGGGACAAGTTTTAAAATACACTCTAATAAATGCCGGATGTTGTTTTTTACAAAATACTTTTTAATGAGCTAAAAATGTAGGAATTCACCATTGCACCTCTACAATATTGTCCTCTACAATAGCTCATGTGAAAAGGAATATGTTCTGAAAAACACATTGACACACACAAAATCCACATAATTTTTGCCCTATTGGTAAACCGTCCCTAAGAGTCCACTTAACAAACAGTGTAAGCTCTAAAAATGTCTTAAAAAGCTAAAACCTCTGGCAAAACATAAGCCTTCATTACAAAAATAGTCTAGACATGAAAGTTTGAAAGTTTTTTTTTATCGCAAAAGAAGAATGTCAAGACACATAAATCAGTACCAAAATACAGCATCCTTTAGTGTGGCTATAATAGGGAATGTGACAACCAGCCCCGGTCTTCCCTAGTCAATCAATCAATCAAAATGTATTTATATAGCATATAAAAGACCAAAGTGCTTCACGGGAAGATAAAACAAGTAGGATAAAACAATTAAAACACAGACCTCCACGAAATGGAGGTCTAGCCCTCGGTGTTAAAAGCCAGTCTGAACAGATGCGTCTTTAACCTGGACTTAAACAGGGACGGGTCAGTGAGAACACGCAGACTGAGGGGCCCCACTGTTTGTACCGGGACCTGGGCACGTCCAAAACCATTTGATCAGAGGACCGGAGAGCTCTGCTAGGGCGATGTACAGTTAAAATCTCTGTCAAGTGCAAAGGAGCCAGGCCGTGGAGTGCTTTAAAAACAAGTCTAAGTCGTAATATATTTTTGTACTAAGACAGTATGAACTTTTTTGTGAAATGATTTAAAGTCATGGACACGTCACTGCGCCATCCTGTGACGCTTCTGAAGAAGTTTGCAGTAGCAGACGAAACCGGTAAAGGTGAAGAAAAACCTCCTGTCTTTTAAAATAGAACATCATAATATATTTTAGTACTAAGAAGACAGTATGAACTTTTTTGTGAAATAATATTTAAAACAGCCGAATATGAATATTAAATAATATAGTAATTGTCACTCAACTTCTCATTCATAAGTCTTTGTGACAATAAGCCGACGAGAGTGGTGTAACATCTGGTTTAGAATTCAACAACTTCAGAGGTGACTATTCATTTCCTGGGCAACACAAACTTACCTTGTTGAAAATACCCCAGAACAGATCAAACAGTTGATTTCCACTCACTGGGAGGTAACAATATTACGATAACTGAAGCAAATAACACGTGATGCAAGATGGGAGTGTAGTAAATAGATCAAAACCACTATAGGTCAATATTATATTGAATACATATATTGAATCACAGAAGACTCCTCAACAGGATAGTCCTCCTGATCTGTGTCAACATCTTTTAATTTAGCTTCAGTCTTAGCTTTTGCACGGAAAAATAATGTTGTCTTCAAGATTTAGTCAAACAGTCTTTCGTATTGGTCTAATTTTAGTTGATGCAAATATCATGTAAATTTACTCGACTGAATCTAAAGTTACTTTAGTCAACCTTACCAATCCTATCATTGTATTCATATGTAATTACATTCTCTGCTTCATGGACTTATGGAGCTTATGGACTCAGCACTATACTTACTCCTTGCTCCAAATTCAAATGATATAAGGTTCTCTCAAACTGTGTCACAGGAAGTTTACATGTTTTTAGTCCCTTCTTTTTATTTTTACTTACGTTATTTAGATTTAAAATAATGACGAAATATTTTAGTTGACACAGTAAACACTGACCATGGTTCATCTGGAGGAAGAGGTCATCTGAATACTAGGGCAAAGCTAGCAGACAATATAAGTAATAAATGTAAAATCATAAAACCCACCATGTCCTCTTAGACAAGCCAGAGGTGATCAATCATATAAAGTCTTTTTTTAAACTGATCCCTCCGTGATGTTTATGGTCCAGGTGTGTGACCATATACAGTATCTGACATAGAGCTGTATTTCCCTCCCGTTGGCCTGGCTGCTGTTATGACTCACCCTTAAAGCCTTAGTGGTGCCATAAGCAGCATTCACATAAAATATGCCACAGCAGCACAGCTCAGTAAACAACATCACACAACTGCAGCGCCTGGTGTAGTGGCAACAAACAGGGCAGCAACACTGTGCAATCACTGTGAAAATTGTGCAACGTGAATGATTAGACTTAACAGGCACAAACTGAAGGGTGAAAGCCAGACATACGGGAGACCTGGGCTGGTTGTCACGCTTTTAAAACGAAAGCTAGTTGAAGCCTTGTAGTAAGCGGCGCTTCCTTTTTATAGTCTCATTGCAATAAAGTTAGTCATTAACCGTCAAAAACAGAAAAAAATCAACTGTGATGGGGCAGGTTGTCACAGTGTGTGGGGTTGGTTGTACATATTATTATTACTGGGTTAAGACTAAATTAGTTTTAAAATATGCGCAAATTAATGCCTGATGGGATTCACCGACTTATTTGATTATTTTTCCAAATTAGTTTTAAATGAGCTGTAAAATGCAGGAAATCACTCTAAAATATAGCCTTTTAAAGTTAATGTAAAAATGTATATGATCATAAAAATATATTACACACAACAACAAAATTTCCCCACGATTTATGTGACAACCAACCCCAGAGTCCATAAAACAACCATCCCCAAGTGTCCACAAACAATCTAGCTCTAATGACTTGCGTGTCAAACCAAAAAAACATCGCTAAAATGTCTGGCTTTCAGACAAGTGTCTTGACAAGTACCAACTGCATCACTAGCAAATTAAGTTGACTGAAATGTTTGCAAGTTCATCAGATGCTTGGTTCCACCTGCCAAATACTGGATGTAACAAAAGTGTCTTGCTCAATGATGCAACTACAGAATACTTTGAGTTATGCCGGAAATCTAACCACTGCATGAAGTCAGCGACTGACCTGCACAACATCGTGTGCCAGGATCTTTCCATTTTAAATTGAAGCATCGGGGACAGTGCCTCTGGATTGGCAGACCGGGGTCGTGGTCCCCATACTTAAGAAAGGGGACTGGAGGGTGTGTTCCAACTACAGGGGGATCACACTCCTCAGCCTCCCCGGGAAGGTCTATTCCAGGGTACTGGAGAGGAGAATCCGTCCGATAGTCGAACCTCGGATTCAGGAGGAGCAGTGTGGTTTTTGTCCCGGTCGCGGCACACTGGACCAGCTCTATACCCTCCATCAGGTGCTCGAGGGTTCATGGGAGTTCGCCCAACCTGTCCACATGTGTTTTGTGGACCTGGAGAAAGCGTTCGACCGTGTCCCTCGTGGTGTCCTGTGGGTGGTGCTAAGGGAGTATGGGGTCGGGGGCCCCCTACTAAGGGCCATCTGTTCCCTGTACGACCGCAGCAGGAGCATGGTTCGCATTGCCGGCAGTAAGTCAGACCTGTTCCCGGTGCATGTTGGCCTCCGCCAGGGCTGTCCTTTGTCACCGGTCCTGTTCATTACTTTTATGGACAGGATTTCTAGGCGCATTCAGGGGCCGGAGGGGATTTGGTTTGGGAACCACAGGATTTCATCTCTGCTGTTTGCAGAAGATGTGGTTCTGTTGGCTTCATCAAACCAAGACCTTCAGCGTGCACTGGAGCGGTTTGCAGCTGAGTGTGAAGCGACTGGGATGAGAATCAGCACCTCCAAATCCGAGGCCATGGTTCTCGACCGGAAAAAGGTGGCCTGCCCACTCGGGTCGGTGGAGTGTCCTTACCTCAAGTGGAGGAGTTCAAGTATCTCGGGGTCTTGTTCACGAGTGAGGGACGGATGGAGCGGGAGATTGACAGACGGATCGGT
>OMNZ01110706.1:5310-37528 GCA_900303255.1 Lesueurigobius sanzi
AAATCTCTCTCCTTCCCCTTTCTCTCTCTCTTTCCTTCCTCTCTCTCTTTCCTCTCTCTCTCTCTTTCCTCTCTCTCCTTCCTCTCGCCCTCTATCCTTCTTCTCGATCTCTCCTTCCCCTCTCTCTGTGTCTTTTCTTCCCCAGGACCCAAATTGGGCCTGTTGGGGTTTAAGAGGTTAAACTTCTAGATATTTACTTTTTTGTGTAGATGATCAATAATTTAGTATAGGTATCGAAAAAGGTATTGTTCAGGTATCGGTATCGTAAAACCAAGTATCGTTAAAGTATTAGTATCGAAAAAACATGAAAGGTACCCAGCCCTAGTCTTGGGGCATTGTTTATTATTATTTTCGCCTGGTATTTATTTTGTTTTATTGCTTCTGAAACAGCTCCTCATGATGCATCCATCAAGTGCGTGGACTCTTTATTTTCATAACAAATTGAACTAGTATCATCTGAATGCTGTAGTAGAGTCATATCAATGAAATAATCATGAAGCAGAAAAACAACCAAAAAATGTGGCAAAAATTGAATTCCTCGCCTCACTCTTTCCCTATATGCAAAAAAATCAATGAATAAGGCTGTGGATATTAGAACAATGTTTTGTGGGTTAGACCTGGCCCAGGAGATGGAAAATAAAAGCTGTAGTTACTGTAAAAAGATTTAGGCGCTCATAGCACTTTTAAAAAAAATATTATTCCACTAAAATATGCTTCTATAATCATAAAAGGCTATAAACCTGACCTTCTATGTGAAATCTGTGCTTATTCTCCATATATTTGCAGAAAGTTTGTCCTGAATGTTACCCCATAGATTTGCTCATTTTTGACACAAATGTCCATATTTTTGCCCTCCATGTTCTATATGTAAACAGAAAACAAGATGGCCGCTAATCATTGACACATTTTCAGGATGAAAAACTCAACTTTTTATGTTTTTACCTAGTACCGTTTTGAATCCCTGGGTGATTGTGTAAAGTGCAAAGTCAGCTGCCGGAGGCCTAGAAGGACATGGCTGGGCTCATTTTAAAGCCCCAACCTTCCTCTTTCCTAATAGTTATGTTTGCAGTATGTTCTTAATTTTCTGTTATAGCAAACTCCTCAACATGAAGACAGCTATCAACAATTAAAATCGTATGTATTATCATAATCTGCACCTAAATAATACAAAAATCACCAAGATACGCCAAAATATCAGAGGCAAACTAAATAATCCCTTACACAAGTAGCTGTAGGCCTATATTTAGGGAGCCACAGTCACATCCAAAATCTAAACCAGTGTGCGAGATTTGAAATAGTAACTTGAGCAGAAAAATGGACAAATAGCACAACTGATAGCGCTCACCAATTTATTGAGTCACCAGAGTGAGGTTTCGGCAGACTATATTTTGGCTGTATTTAGGGAGTACCTGCTTTTAAAGCCAAATTTTCCAGGCCAGTGTTACTGTACAGCAGTGACACTGTTTTCATTTTGTGTCATACTTATTGTTATTTTTTAATCTTATGGTGTTAAAGCCATAGATATAGTTAAAGTCTATCACTTATATTTCACCTTACTTTACCTTTGCTAACAAAGAACATATTGAGCTGGTGTCAGTTTTGGATTAATGTTGTTGCCAAAGTGTGCAAGAAAAGAACAGAATAACTAGAATGCTTTACCTCAGCCTCAATTTCATCATCATCATCATCATCATCATCATCATCATCATGTAGAAAACAATGTGCAAACAGTGTGTCATGTCATGTCCCATTCAGCACCCCCCTCACTGCCTGTATGCCAGTGGGATGGAGACATTGGAGAGGGTGGGATCGTCACCCTATCCTGCTCTGTGGATGAGGGCATCCCGACTCCAGAGATCCAGTGGGACAAGCTGAGCCCTGAGGAAATACCATTACCAGTCAACATGGATGGTGAGCATCTCTCAGTATGGCTGCATCACATAAGAAAATAGTTTAGACTAGAGAGTGTTATAATTCAGCCAAGACACAATCCTGTATAAACTGAGCCCCCACCCATGCACCCAACACACTGGTTTTGATGGCTCTGGTGAAATAGTGATAAAATCTAAATACACTTTTTCCATGTTGCATAATATTTTATAAACAGAAGCAGTTTCCAAAGAGAAACAGAGGAGTGTAGCACCCTTTAAACGACAGGATGATAGAAGGTAAAGTGCATTATGAATGGCATCCGAAGTGTCTGGTCGAGAGGCAAAAATAGCAGTCTAGCATTCTGCATACTGTTGAGCAAAGTCAATGTATTTCTGCCTGTCTGACCCTCCTGGCCTTATCATGAACTTTGGCCTTTTGACCACGTAGGATTACTCTGTGCAAATCTCTTTCTTGTTGCTCACAGGGGACATGCCCGGCTCCGTTCAAATCGTCAATGCATCAAGTCAGACCTCAGGCCTGTATCGCTGCTCTGCCTCAAATCCTTTAGGAACTGAGCACTGCTATGTCAACTTGTCCATCTACAGCAGTAAGCACCACTCAGCTCCGCTCAGCATTACTGAACATTTACTCAGAGACTCCAGTAAGAGCCAAACCAATACAGCACAAAACCAAATAGTAATGGATTGTTTTAATTAATATGAATAGAATCTGAAGGGGGTATTATTTATTTATTTTTTTTCTTTAGGCCTATCCCATATTCTATCCTGAAAAAATGAGGGATATGGGCAAACACAATATATAGTATATATTTTCATGTTAAAGAGAGTTCTGAGCACTCTGCTGGTATGTGTTTTGGTGAGTGCTGGAAGAAGAAAAATGTACTTAAGTAAAAATATCAGATAAAATTTCTACTTAAGTAAAAGTATCATTGAATCAAACCAGGTCTAAACCAAGACTAAACCACAACTAAACCAGGACTAAACAAGGTCTAAACCAGGACTAAACAAGGTCTAAACCAGGTCTAAACAAGGACTAAACCAGGTCTAAACCAGGACTAAACCACAACTAAACCAGGACTAAACAAGGTCTAAACCAGGACTAAACAAGGTCTAAACCAGGACTAAACAAGGTCTAAACCAGGACTAAACAAGGTCTAAACCAGGACTAAACAAGGTCTAAACCAGGACTAAACAAGGTCTAAACCAGGTCTAAACGGCGCACCATTTCTTGTAAAGGTGCTAGCACTGCACTTGCTGCCCATAAAAACAAATAAAGTATTATGATTACAGCAGCTTCTCATTTTAAGAACAAGATTGTTGAAGCTTGTGACACATTGATTTCTGTAAGCCTACACGTTCGTTGCCGTCATCTGATGGTTGTCTGTCTGTGCACAGCTCCAGACACTTCCTCGGGCATCCTCCAGGGGGTGCTGTTGACATTAGCGATGAGCCTGGTGCTTCTGGCGCTGCTGCTTGTCATCACGTGGCTTCACCGCACGGGGCAGGACGGCCGCTGGAGGGACCGCAAACAGGACAAGTGCTACGACCAAATCCCGTACACGCCCTCGCTGATGAAGCGCTCTTTTGTTTGATGATCCATGATGATCCATGAATGCCTTTGTTTTATTGTTTTTATATATAGGCTACATTCGTCACGTGGTATGCTGATTCTGATAAGAGTAGGGTGGATTACCATGGGACACTTTTTGGATTAGACTTGTGTGTAGAAGGCAATTATTCCATGCCATTCTGAAATTGGATGTTGTCGAAGATATTTTGTGGTTATTATAAGCCAGATTGAAATAATGAGTCAAAATACAGAGATCAAGATCGAATCCTATATGTTTACAATTATTTAATGTAGACAGTCATTTATTATAGTCATTTATTATATATCACCTGCAATGATAACTCCATTTCATATACAACTCGGCCTAGAGTTTATTTTTATTTTATTTAATCTATTTAGTGCTTAAGAGATGTTTGTACAGTTTATTACAGAGAGACGCTAAGAGACTATCTTTATTCTATTTTATTTTATTGTTACTATTATTACTATTACCTGTTGTTTTGCTTCTTTGATGACACTTTTCCTGACTTTGTGCACCCCCCTGTGTGATACTGTCCTAAGAGCTGTTGTGACAAGTAAATTTCTCCATTGTGAGATCAATAAAAAAAAAAAAACTATCTTATCTTATTGTTATAGGCCAGGGGTTCTCAAACCTTTTTGGCCGCGAACCCCCCCAAAATGAACATCGAACGACTTGGGACCCCCACTGTAAAAAGTAACTTCCTCTTACAACTATTGCAAGCGGAAAAACATTAAAAATATATTTATTTTTGGATTTTTATTTTGTTATTTGGCCCCAATTTACAATATATGTTTTATCTTGAATTCATCTGGGGACCCCCAGGTTAGGGCCTTGCGACCCCCACTTTGGGAACCACTGCTATAGACAATAATCCTTGCATAGATATCAATGTTTGTTAGGCCTAAACTATATTGACTAATTTGCTCAAAACTATTTTCTGAAATATAACACCAGATGGAATTGATTCATGGTTTTTGTGCCCTCCTTATTTGGATTAAGAGTGATCGGCTCCCTATGGCTGGGGTTCCCAAACCTTTTGGCCACGATCGAACCCCAAAATGAACATGCCTCGGGACCCCAATGTAAAATGCAACTGCCTCTTATAATAGTGGCAAAACATAAAAATAAAATTGTATTTTATAAAAAAATGTATTTATTTTGTTATTTGACCCCAATTCACAAATATATGCTGCTGTCCTAAACTAAACTTAATTATATTAAAAACAGTGTTATTATTATTACTTTTTTAAATTTAATCTTGAATTCATCAAGGGACCCCAAGGTCAGGACCTTATGACCCCCACTTTAGGAACCCCTGCCCTATGGCACACCATGTGCTCAATAGGTCAGCCTGCGCCTTCAAAAATATAATCATCAGACTTTGATGTTGATCTTGATCACTGAAGGTTGGATATTCTGCACATTCAGACAAGTCTGGAAGAAATTCAACCAATTTAGTTGTTTTGCTAGTTACTGGTCTATAAATCTAAAATGTCTATAGCCTACAGAGGTTCCTCAGTTCTTCATACACATTGCTTACAGCGTATAATAATCTAATCAATGTTACATGAACACTTAAGTGTCCAGGAGTTAAAAGTAACCCAACACTGGGTCACAGTTGGAACGATTGAAAAATGATTAATAACAGTTATTAGATGGGATTTGTCCTCAATGCACACCTTGAAATAGCAATATCTTGAAATTGTAGTACTTCCAACTTCTGCAGGTATTTATTCAGTAATCAGAGCCACTTGCAATCGCTTCAGTCCTTGTAGAATGTCTAGTTTAAATTGTCCTGATGATGAGGTCACGAGCGTAAAGGTGGTCAAGAGAACAATATTTGTCTTTATGACAAGTTTCTAACTCACAATTTGGTCTGTCCAAAATGTAATTTCATCCATATGCTATTATGAGATACAGCCACAAATTCTCAAATTGAATACATTGATGTTCAAAATTCTATAATGCTACTTTAGATTTATTAAGCAGTAATAATGCCACTTACAACCGCTCCGTTTAGGCAACAGGCCCACTTTAGGACAAGCTTTTTTTTGGTGGGTCAGCAAACTCTGCCCGGCGTGAAAATATTTAAAATATACTGCATAGTTATAGAATATTATGCTATAGTTTTGTAAACAACCCTAAAATTTCAATACAAATTGACCATGGTTAGACTAGGTACTGTATACAAATTTTAGAGCCTTACATTGTCTGTAGGTGATCTTAACTCAGAAAACTCAATTTGAAGACCATATCTGATCTTCGCTCGGACATTTCATATGGACAACCCCAATATCACAGCTTTAGAAAACCATTGGACACAGAAACTTTCATTAATATCAGTTATTGGATCTGGAGCTTCAGAACAATCCACTCTATGGTTATGTGTCAGCAACAGTCAGTTTTACATCATAAAAAGTCATTGCTATATCTGCCACTATGTAGAATACTACAGTGTGTTAAATTATTGATTACTGACATGTTGACAGGAAGCAATTTCTTTTCATAGAATAAGAAAATTGAGGGTCAAACATGGCAAAGAATAAAAATAAAACAATACGCTTTATTTGCAAACAAAGACACAGAAAACTTTAATTTAAGGGAGGGGGGGAGGGGGGGTATCACATATAAAACTGTACATAGCCTTTAACTTCTTAAATAAAATAACCCCTCCCAACAAAACCGAAGAAAGAAAATAAAAGGTGGGATGTTTTATGATACATTTGTGCAAAAGAAGTGTGAATAGTTGCTTCCTAAACTGCACATTTGGAAGTGAAGAGCGCCTCTCCACTCAGTTCTCCTGTTGTGGGCAGTAAACCCAATTTACCCAGCCAATAAACCCTCATAGTGTCTTTAACGAAGAACAACCTCAAATCCAATAATAAAATAGATCTGCATTTTTAAATATATATTTATATACCAGCTGTACATAACTAGGAGATTGAGAAATCCCTTTTTACTGACATGTCTGTCCATTTTCTTGTGCTTTCCTCACTCTCAGCAAAAAATATATCAAATAAAAATAAAAGAACACATGCCTCCCTGTTGCTTTGGAAATAAAACAAGGTTGGGAAAAAATGCAAAGTGTTTTTTCCTGAGTTTAAGGATGTGACACAGGATACTGATGCACCTTTAACCAGAATAGGAAAAATTACCCAATGATTGATGGTCAAATAATCAGGCTTTATAGGTAGCACAATATGACTCAAATAAAAAAGAAACCCTGTATAGGCAGACACAAGTAGAAGGATTTTACTTTGTGTCTTGTATCACTGGTTTATATAGCTTTTATTTTCTCCCTTTGAACAAAATCTCATCCTCTACAAGACAATTCAATTTCTTTCCTGTTATAAACCCTGAGAACACTGGCCTTCTGCAAGATTCCTACCAAGGGAACTTGACAGTTTAAAGATTATTTGATGAAGAAAAAAAATAAAATAAAAAAATAAAAAATAGTAGCAGTTTGCCTCTTGTGGCAAAAGGATTTACACTATGGCACTGAGTTATTTCGGAGACCTCAGGGAAGCTGCTACATGGGTCTTTGATATTGAAGAGCCAGGTATTTTAGACAGTTTGGCTAGCTTCTTTTTTTTTTTTTTTTTACATGACGTTCACCCAATAAAACACTTGATATTTCACAGTGGCAACACAAATAAGTGCAAAAGCTGGAAAGGAGACAACTTAAAATAGCTTCTCAGGATTACTTCCAGTTATATTAAACTAAAAAACAGCAATTTTGAGAGATGTGACAAAGCCAATGGTTGAGTTGGGTTACATTTGACGGGAGGCAGATATGTGATATAACAACAAAGAGACAAAACCCCTTTACAGATAAGACAATATTTAGCAAATAAATATTCCACCTTTATTTTCAGTAATTTAAATTCGCCCAACTAAAACGCTGGACTGACTGTTATTAGAACAGCAGTAGTGGGTAGTTTAGTAGGAGATGCAGAAGCAGTAGTATAGCATCGACAGGGGCCAGGTGAAGAAACAGTGCCCCCTACAGCAGCCTGGGCCCTTGCTGCCAACAAGTCCCACTCTGATCGAGAGTTGTCCATCAGTTTTCACACAATAGAAACCATGAACTGTAGTGTTTCTTCAAGTAAAGCAAAACTGGCATCCACTCACCAAAATCCAAATGGCTTCTCCAACACTGTTAGTCTTATCTGTAGGCATTTTTTCAGTCCTCATCAATGGGTTCCAGCTCTTAAGTCCAGGTCTCATTCAGGTCTATAAGTCTGCCTAAATCGACTGTAAACTGGTGATAAAAGCACCTCATATTAGCTGAGATTTTAAGAGATCTTTTTCCTGAATGTTTCTCAAAGACAAAATCTGCAGGCCAGAGGAGAGCATTAAGTGTATGTATAAGGTGTCTATTATGCAACGTGAAGAAAGATCTACTGAATGTTCAAAAACATTTCTGACCTCACTGTTGAGCCAGCAAGGTTTGTGAAAGGGGTAAATAAACAAGGCTTAATGTGGTTTCCACTGATCCTTCACCTCAAAATACAGCAATAAACATCCACTTGTTTAAACTGAAAAACGCTGCAGAGTCAAGAGAGGGAAAGTCTGAGGCAAGGCTCAAATCTCTGTTTAGAAAAATAAACCCACAGGAAATTATCCCTTTCAATTGCACTGGCCTGTGTGGCCTGTCACTAATGTCTCGACCTAGAGGTTGCCTAATGAGACACTAAGTGACTGTATAAAAAAATAAAAACATGTTTTGGGTCCACAAGTAAGCTTACTTTGGAATAATTGGCATTCAGTTCAGCGGTTGTTTTGGCTGAGATAGTGACTGGCCCAGTGTGGTACTGGAGGTGCACTGGAGGGCCTGGTTCAGGCTTGGTCTCAGTGGGACTACAGTGTGCTTTAGTCCAGAGCAGCCTCAGCGCAGGTGCTCCAGTAAAGGCAGCTCTGTGGATTCCTCTCGGGACATGGAAGGGGCTCCTACGTTTAATAGGGTGGGGTCCAGCGGCTGAGTGGCTCCCAATGGGTCTTGGATAGGACTAGACTCCTGCCAGGTTGGAGGAGCACTGGGCTGTAAAATAACAATTTAAATCAAATAAACTGATCTGAAAAGCTTAAGAACAGTAGACCTCCCTGAGGAGCAGAAGAGTTCTTACCTGAGTGCGGATGGTTTGAACTGTGGCTGTGTCCCCCTCTACTGCAGCTGAGCCATTAAAGCCCTTTCTGCCTGAAAAACTCCATTTGCCAAAGTGGCTCTCAAAGTGCAGTGCGCTGCCAGCCCGCTGGCCCGCTCTGTGTCCAGAGTTCTCCAGGAAGCCCAGAGGCAGAGAGGGAGGGGCCACAGAGGTGCTGAAGGACAGCTGAGAGCTGGAGAGCTGCTGTCCCAGAAGCCCCTGTATCGAGGAGGTGCGCTGCAGGGACGACAGAAGCCCCGCCTCAATCCTGCCATCTGATTGGCTGAGCAGAGCCAATGGCAGCGCTTGGGTATTATGTGGCCAATTCTGGGGCCCAACAGGATTGTCTGTACCTAGAATAACATTTGAGATCAATCAAAACATATTTAAATAGAAGACTCTCTACCTGAGTTTAGGTTCAGCACAATCACATCATCTAAACGAACAAATATCTTTGTAACCATTAAATTAACTAAAATCTATATTAAACTGTAGATGAATTTTGATTTGCATAAAGTGCTTACCCAGAGATGGCTGTAAGGAGGTGATGTGTGTGTGGGGCAGGCTGGAGGCAGGAGTGCTCTGTGTGGTGTGAACTGGGTTTGTGGAGAGAGAGGCTGAGCCGCCTCCACAGTCAGAGTCCTCAATGTTTCCTCCACTGTTGCAGCCAGCGCCACACCCTTTCTGCAGCCTGCACAGGGACAGACAATGGGCCATTATTTTACTTGTGTCTCCAACATATAGAAAAATTACACAGTAGCCATAATAGGGTAATAACAGACTACACAGAAGAAGACTACTACTACTGTGTGAATCCTGTAGTAGTAGTAATCATTTTAATGGTACCTCATATTTAATAAAGCTTTAAAAACAAATGTTTCTGTTGTTCTGTACCTGTCCCAACTGCTGATGAGCCATGTGTAAATGTTATGAGGGCTAACAGGACCACCCCACACAGCGCGCAGCTGAGTGTGGCCTCCAGCGTACGACGTTGTGAGCGGTGAAACGTAGATGGGATATCCAATGGGCTGGTCACATGACGAATTGATCATGTTCCTCAAAGCCTGTTTGGCATTTTGAATACTGCCTCGCTCGGGATTTCGATTGCGCAGGAAAACCAGCTCCTGCTGCTGCCCGGCCCACAGCCCACGCACACACTCTCTGTTCACCTGGAGAAGCAGAGCACATGGGTTAGCACTAAGGCATAAGAGACCAGTCAACTTACAAAATCTGCTGAGTGACACTTTTAGGCAGGTGGTAAAATAACTAAGAGTATTAAGAGTAATTGTAAACTACACTTGATTGACAATAAAGGTAATTCACAACATGACTGCTATAAAAATAAAGATTTAAAAATGTACCTTGATGACTCTGAAGCTGAGGAACCTCTTATTCAACATGATGATCTTGTATTCGTCGCTGCCATCGTCCATGATGTGCCTCAGAGCCAGCAGTGAGGGCATGTTGGCCAAGATGGCGCTGCGCCACACTGGATCTCCCTCGTGCGATATCAACATTTTCTCCTCATTGGCAGTAATGGCATCATACAAAATCATAGGGTCCTCATATTCATCAGGAGATGTAAAATGGTCCTAAGGAAAGTGTACAGATTATGTTTTCTGTATGGCTAAGATCACTATACAGGGTTCCCACTCTTTACTTGAAATTATTTTCCAGGGAATTTCCTGGATTTTTCACGACACTTAAAAGCGGCAAAATACAAACAACATTGTGGTAGGTATTTTGCGGTCCTCTCTGCCCTCCTCACTCACTAGCGCCCCCTGTGGATGTGATCTAATAATGGCTAAAGCCTATAGCTTATTGGTCTGAATAGATTCGAGCTTAGACATGTAAAGCATTTCTTGAAAACAAAGGTAATATGGGGGGTTCGGGTGTCCTCCCCCTGGGAAAATTTTGAAATAGAAGATACTTTTTCCTGTCTGGAGCAAAATGAGCTAGTCTTTAGTCTGGTGTGGTTGGCAAAGTAACCTATTACTATAACATATTTTAAACAGAAAAGCAAAGGGAGGATAAATATTTTCAAAGACAAAATATGTTTTTCCAGGACATTTGACATTTTTTGTAATGTTTCCTGTTTTCCATGACTTGAAAAAGGCAGGTAATTTTCCAGGTTTTCGAGGTAGAGTGGGACCCCTGCTATATAATGGCCCAGGTTTTAAACAATTGTACCTGATGCAATTTCAGGGACATCCGCACACCCGGAGCAACAACCCGATTCAACAGGTCCATATCAGCGAAGACCCACTCATCCCTGGGCGAAGTGATGCGAAAGTCTCCTTTAAAAAGTGCGTGCAGACCATACAGAAATGGCTCCAAGCTTTCAATGCAAAAGGAAAGACTTCAACAATCGAACACAATAGTGATGTCTTGAGAGACAGTAGAAGCCGATCTTTGTACCTGGCAGACATGCTGTGGGAGGCGGTGCCCAGTGCCCTCCGCCCCAAAATGCACAGTCCAAAACAGAGATTGACAAGTGGGGAATCTCTTTCACTTGCCACAGGCTAAAAACAAACAACATTTATAACCATTAAATATTAAAATTGTGTTCAAGCACTGCCGGAGTGTGATCTCACCGTTTGGCGCCTGCTGTTGCAATATTGAATCCAGTCCAGGTACACCATGCAGAATGAGGAAGTAGTGATGCCTGATGCTCTGTGGTCGTAGTCCTCATCGATGTTGAGGTTGAAGGTTGGGTCACTGTCCACGTAGTTAGCACCGAGACAAGGCCGCAGTGCTTCTTGAACTGTCTCATTACACAGCCACTCCTCCAGCTTAGCAGACCGAGAGACGTAATAGATAATGCTCTGTAAAGGCAAAAATTTTAAAGTGAAGCAGTCGCTATACGTCAACATATCAAGTAATGACTTACCTTGACATAATACGTGATGAGAATCTTGCGGAGATCAAACACTTGTAACATGGAAGCAGCATTATTGTCACTGATGCTGTAGCCCTCAAGGACGTACTTGGTGGCGGCCACCTCCCAGGCGAGCCAGCGCTGGCCAAATGCAGCGTTGAACGATAACATGTGTGGCAGATGTCCAGGTTCACAGCAGCAGCAGCCCTCATCCTCCTCCACTCCCTCTGTGATCGCCTCCACTTCTCTCTGCTGACAGTAGGTGCCTACACAAACAACAAGCTTCATGTAAAAAACATTCCCTCAAGTCACAACAATGAATGACCTTTAAGTACATGAAGGTTGGAATATTACACAGGACAGATTTCTCTACTGAACCCGCTCTTCTTTTTTTTTTACTCTTTTGTCTATAATTGCATCACTGTTTTCATACAGTTTGAGCCTGGATAGACTATAGTTTGCAAATTTAGTCTTGTTTCTAATACTTTATTTTTAACCAACTAGAATTACTCACCTCTGAATTCTAACCCCCTAAGCTGAAAGGTGACCAGGCCATTGCCGATCTCAATGATGTGCACCAAAGCATTGAGGTAGTCGGATGCCAAGATAAAACAGTCGCCCGTGCTGTAGTTGCCCCAGCGGCCGAGCAGAAGGTCTCCACACAGACTGTGCTGCAGGGAGCGGGTCAGGTGCTCATAGAAAATGGAATTCAGGTTATTGTCATCAGCACCTATAAAACCACATCATCAGATCAACATATCATACAAAGCTAGTGACCAGTGTTATGCCTGTTTTATGAAGTGCATAGAACATGTACCTGGATTTCGGTCCAACTGAGTGGCAAGTCTAGTGTTGGAATGATCCACTCGTTTAGTGCTGCAAAAAAGGATAATCATAAACAAGAGAGCAAATTAACATGTTAAATATGAGGATGAGTGACGTTTGCAAAATGCTTCTTACTTATAGTCTCTTTCCCAGAACTTGACTGGTCTTGTGTAAGACGTGACAAACACTGCACTTCCTAAAACTGGGTTCAGAGGAGTGGAGAAGAAGGCAGAAAAAATGGCCTGGACAAAAAGCACTGCAGAGTCTGATCAAAGTGTAGTTAAGGGCATATTGCAAAAGGACATGCTGCCAACATACAACAATCATTCCTACTGTACAAGTGACCTTAAATCTTTGGCAGTATATACTAAATTGAAGGATACGGGGAACAGCGAAAGGTTGAGCAAAGGCGTGGAAAGCTGAGCCCCATGTGATCTGCCATGGAGCAATGTAAGTCAAAACGAAGCGCAGCTTGTACAATAGGTCCCACATCTAGAAATTCAAAAAACATGTGACAAGACATGAAACCGCTGATAAAAATGGTACAAACTTAACTAAAAGATGCCATTGCGAAAGCATACAATATGTCAAAGTGGTTTACAAATGTTGGTATAGAGGACTTTAAATATTGTATTTGTTTCAGTTCAAACTTTACACATTTAAATTATTAATAACATATTTATACATACTATTAATGGGTAGATAACAAAAAGCTCAAATCAACCACTGCATTAAAGTGATAGTCTGCAAGTCTTAATGTATTACAAATTTAATAGAATGCCTAGAATTGACTGTGTATGAATTTTAGTGTAATGTAAGTAGTTCGATTTTTTCTAAAGTCTTGTCAGAGTCTTGCAGGATTATAAGCGAAGATAAACTTATTTATAAATATAAATGATCTTATGTGTGGACTAGTGAGTGGTAAATGAAACCGAAGCTCCGAGGCTTGTATTGTTCTTCCTGAAACAAATTGCTTGAAGCACTGCACCGGAGCGTCTAACACTACGGCTGGTCACGTGACCAAAGTGTCTGTGTCTCGAAAAGTGCTTAATTCTGCGAGCTGTGTTTCACTGTGTCAAGCATTTTATTGGCTCAATGTGAGTATCTGCCATTGGCTCAGAGTGTGTCAGTGTGTCGTCTTGGTTTGACAGCTTTGAAGAGGGAGGCGCTAAACCACGGCGTATTCTGACCCTTCATTTAAAATTTGTTCATCTATAAATAAATATGCACACATTTCCCTCACTTCCTAATAAACACGGCGTTTGTGGTGCAAGTTTTCTGTGACTGGCAGTGAAAAAAGTCTGGAGTGCGATCTACAGAGAATGTGAGATAACTTTTACTGAGTGAAGTAAAAAGATCCTTCACCCTGCCATGGCCAGCAGGATGTGTGATATGTGAGGACTCAGAGACCCTTCACAAAGTTGTTTTGTTTAAAAAAATATGCCATCAAACAAATTGGTGGCATAATCGCGATTTCAATTATGACAAAAATAATCGTGATTATTATTTTTCTATAAATCGAGCAGCCCTAAATGACGTTTGTTTCTAAAAGCTCGAAGGTTCAAAGCTGCTTCATCTGTATGAACACTGACAATTTGCCAGGGAAGTCTTGAAATGTCACACGGCTTCACTCGCCCATCACTAGTGTGGACCAATGATGTGAGCTTTCCTGTGTACTGGGACTGAGGAGGGGCTTTCTGGTCCAATCATGAGGGGAACTCTCTCTCCCTCTCCCCATTTGGCAAACTTACAGAGTATCACTTTAAGAAAATTACGAATTACAAAATTGTGTCCGACTTTAGATTAGAAGGCCGTTGTCCACAAAGTCTCACCTTACTGAAGAGGATGGACATGAAGTAGTAGTCGATTAGAAATGTCTCAGAGAAGTGTGGATAGTCGAAGTGAAAGAAGAGTGTGGTGAAGCAGAGGGTCACATATTGCTGGGAGGGGGTACAAAAGGATGAACGCAGCAGTTTCATTCCGGCTACCGAGATGAAGAGAGCTCGGCTGCTGCAAAAGAAAAAAAATAGACATGCATGACATAAGTTTGTTTATGCAGGCTCTTGGTTGTCAGGACATTTTCCATTGTAGTAGAGGTTTTCATATCGTCGACTATGCTGGGTTGAGTAGGTGGGTTGCTTGAACACAGCTTCAAGGTTGAATAATAGGAGTTACACATCACATTTTTATACACTTTTAATGGCTATTGCTAAATGTTTGGATGTGGAAGCTAAACATAAGATGTGATGTACATGCAGTGAAACAGCTGAAATATACAAAAGCATTGAAATCAAATAGGTAATATTGGAAATAAACCAGAGGCTTGTAAAAGAAAAACTGAAATGACTTACTAAATGTCAAGGTCTTTATGATTTTGGCCAACACTCCGAGCCTCTGTTGTAAGCGAGTTCAGCACCACCGCTGGATAGATCAAATATTTCTCCACACACTGGAGCCATGCATACAGTTTCTCAAACCACATAAGCTGGGCAGCGTCTGAAAAATAGGTTGTTGGCTCTTTAAAGGAAAAATTCAAGTCAAATATATTTATTGCATTTTTGATTCTGTTCAGAACTCACCTCGAACTTCAAACTGACTGTACTCCTTTGACCGGAGCACGGGGTGAGCTAGGCAGAACCACGGGAGCTGTTTTCGAAGCTGAGGCAGGAGATAGTGTGTAATGAAGCCTACAACTCCAGCCAGGATGTAAAGCACAAAGCTGAGTGCGGGCTGTGAGGAGAAAGACATCCATAACATGAGGAGGGATTTCTCCACTGGAGCAACACAATATAAAAAATCATTGCAGAATATATTTGGACTAACTTGAAGGGCGATGAAAACTGTGCTGGCACTAATGGCGAATGTAATGACCGCCATGAGGGGACACATGACGAGGTCTGAATGAAGAATTTCCTTCTACAAAAGGCAAAGTCCTTGGTCATGTTATGAAACCAAGAAGCTTGTTTGATGTTAAATAAAATGTATATTGTACAGACAAGCAAAGCAAAACGTTACCACAGAGTTACGCAGCTTCTCAGGTAGGGGGTCCTTGATCTCCACAGGGGGCTCCTCTGGTGTTCGACTCTCAAGTTCTGGGAATAATTTTGACCTGACCAGAGACCTTATAGTTGAGAGAAAAAAACACTTAAGAGATGTATAGAAAATATATACTTTCCCAACATTGAGCAATATCTTTCCAGGTTTAATTAATCCTTGACATTTTAAAAGTAAAAAAACAAACAAACAAACCATAGAATCGTGGGATCACTGCTTTGACGACTGAGGTGATAAGATAAAGCCAGAAGTAGACCACAAAATACAGAGAATAACACTGGCACATGGGCATCCCCCCAAGGTGCCTACAATGAAACAAACCATAGACAAATCAATAAAAGGTCTGCATTAGTGATAAGTCAACGATTTTTTTATGATATTGCCCAAATCAACAAAAATCAAATCCACCCCACCTGTCCCTAACAAATGGGTCTCAGTTTAAACTTTATAGTGCGTGTTCTGGTTAAGCACTGCTGTTGGGCATGCATTTGGCAGGGCGAATAAATCCATACAAGCTAAATATGCTAATGTTACGTTTACCCTATTATTCTGGAGATCCAACATAACATATTCAACTCCGAGTGAGGTTTATTGGTAAGAATGCCTGGAAATACTGTCGGCCTTAACAGAGCTTTAAAACATGAGCGCTTTTCAACTCCATCCACCCACACCCAAAGTTCAGCTACTCATTAAGGTACATAACTCGCCCGAATGCCCAGGACCCACGGGATGACAGCGGGCTTCGGGCCGACCCGTGCGTCACTAGTCTTAAATAATAAGGAGCACTATTTCAACTCACGTTGATAGCACCAAGGCAAAATCCATACAGCACTGCAGCCACAAACACACTTCGCATGAGGCTGAACAGAGACGATAGGGGGCTTGTGGTGGCTGTGAGACCGGCAACAGAGAAATGTGTTAAAAAATTATTGAAGTGGAAAAAGTTATTAAAAACAGAAATGTTTTTACCAGTTCCACCAAAAATATGCATGTCGATCTGCTCAAGTAGACACATTATAAAGGTGTTGACCTGAGGCAGCAGCCCAAACAGGAAAATGACCGGGAAACACAAGGCAAACACTGCGGAAAACAGCAAGAGATATTTTTGAAGGCTCTAGGCTTAAATAAACCAAAATACAGTGTACACCTCCATCTGTACTTTTTTTTTTTTACATTCTTGGAAAAACACTCACCAATAAGCAAATCCCTGACACAGCCCAGGAAATGTGTGGAGAAAAAGGTGACGCCATAAAGCGTAAAAGGCTGCAAAGCGCCCGACTGACAGGTCAGGTCAAAGATCCAGATCAACGCACAGCACAAGCAGAAGTACACTGGGCGACTGTATACGATTATCCAGTTATGACCCTGGTGAAGATATACGAAATTGAAACATGACAACAGATTCAGGATCTGTTCATAAATCAGCATGTTTGCATTGCTGTGTTACTTACATGCATTGGAGAAGCTGCATCTGGTTGGACACTCTGAAACACGAAATAGCCATCATTAATTCCTCTTCAAGAAAAGGTGGAATACTTTTTATATTTTTATTTTATTTTCTCACCTTTAGTAAAGAGTATTGACAACTAGCAATGACCAAGCAGAACTGGAAGACCCAGATGTCCCTGAAAAAGTTTTGAAGGAGAAGCAGAAACCCCAGAAAGGCCACCAGACTGGCCAGCACCACAGCAAATACATTCTCCACCACACGCCGGTTTCTGTACAAACACAACAATGAGATACAAAGATGCAAAAAACCTGAAGTATAGCTTTGATAAACATTTTATAAATCACCTGTCCAGTAAAGCTAGAAGGGCCAACCGGTCATACTGAACCCTCAACCATTTTCCAGGTAACACCCAGAAGCGATAGTATTGTTTGGGTTTGGCTTTCTCCTCAATCATTAGTGTATTTTCCTGGGATTCCTGTAAAGACTCATGATCCAGGTCGAACTGAACAAAAAAACAATAAAAAATAAATCACAAATGAAGAAAAGGTTGGAACAGTAATTTACAGTCTAAATTAATTACAGATAAAGCATCACTAACCTCCGGCATTTCTAGTGGCACCCTGCGCACCTGCATGCCCTGTAAGACCACAGGCCTGGGCTGGAGCATAGACAGAACTGGAGCACCTTCTTGCACCTCTGTAGATGTGAAACTGGACGACTGGGACTGTCTTTCCCTCTCTCTGTAGGTGGAGGATGAAAACATTTACATTACACCATATTTCCAGTAACACTGGTTTTAACAACTGACAAATTTTAAACTGACTGTACTGGGTCTTCATATCCGCCACCAGCTGGTCCAAAAGTATAAGACCGCTTTACACCTGAAATGAGGAAAATGCCTTTTTGTATACATCAGGGGTAGTGAACGTCAGGAGCGGGGGCAAAATCCGACCTTCGAGCATCATCTGGTATTTATCACTTAAATTATGAGATAAGTTGCTTACCACTTTCATCAAAGAAATAATGCACCGCTCCTTCTGATGTGTCATCAAATGTGGAGGCCTCATGGATCCCACTGCGGGGCAGAAGCAGCGAGGAGGCAAACTGTAAGGCTGAAGGAAGCGTCCGAGCGCGCGAATGTGATGAGGTTCGAGCCCGCTGCAGGTCCTGGAGGCTGCAGCAAAGGAGTTTTGCAAGTGTTTATAAAAGATCATTTGAACCATGTTAGTCATTTGGCGCCGATATGATAAGGTTCACACCTCAAGTCTAAGTTTTACATACAACATTCTGGTGAGTGCTCGGACAACCAACCTGGGAGGTGATCCCATTGTCGATTGGGGAGGTGTAGGATTGCTTCCAGCATTGTGTCTTCTCCGAATGGCCTGGGTTCTCTTGACACTGCTAACCGAGTCATGCTTTCCCCCATCCCCTGAAGTCAACGCTGGAGAAGGGTCATCAGTTACATTATTGTCAGGAGTTGCATTACAGTGTCAAAATGCATGATACAAGGAAACTTTATTATGATCAGGCGTGCAGGTCAGATCACAGCTGACCCATCACACCATGGTCATAAACTTTTTAACCCTCTCACCTCAGGGAGGAGACTACGGTCCCACTGGACCAGAACCTCCCGCCACAAAAACAGCTTCTTTCCCTCTGCTATTAGGCTCAAGAACACTCAATAACATGCAATAACTCGATCAGAGCCATGAACACTTAATAACTCTGTATCAGTCTAATGTAAACTGAATAACCTGTTCCATTTGCACTGCTCTATTTGCACTATGTGTGGTATGTCCACACTCACAGTTGCTACTAGAAAAATCTCTTATTCTATTTTTATGCATGCCTTATAGTTATATCTTTTTTTTCTTCCATAGTTTATTATTAATCTTTATTACAAGTTTATGTTTCATGTTGCACAAGTACACCAAAGAAAATTCCTAGTCTGTGAAACCTTCATTAACAATGGCAATAAACTCTATTCCGATTCTGATTCTGGTAAGGAAAACCCAATATCACTTCTGTTCATTTTGCCACATTCAAAAATTAACTAGCTAGTGATGACGAATTTTAATTAAGGTTTAAACAAAACATCTCACCTCCCCCCACAGCTCCCTCTTCCATCAGCTCCCCAGCTCGCCAGCCCATTTGGTTGCCAGTCCAGGATCCCCCGAGCGAATCCAACCGATGTGGTCCAGGGAAGACATCAGGATGGACAGTGCGTGCCTCCAGGTCTGACTTGGAGATGGTGAGAGCGCGAGGGGCAGGAGTTGAGGTGGAGGGCATTGTAAGCTGGGCAGGCATTGCTGTTGAAGTGCTCTGGCCTCCACCTGCCCCATCCATACTCAGGACTCTGGCATGAGTTTTTGCACTCGCTGTACTAGCAGAACGCTGAGCAGTGCGAGAATGTGAGGGGCCAGCAGTTTCGGGTAAATCCCCTTCCCGTGAAGAGGGCAGCTGACCAGCAGGGGGGAGAGAGGATGTAAGGACTGTGTTAGTAAGGTCTGGGGAGTAGCAGGAGGTAGAGGAACTAGAGTCATCATCATCTGAGCTGTATCTGCGCTGAGAGCCAAGACTGGAGCCTGCACTCATGTCACTCCCATCGTCCTCATCACTCGAATCCTCAAAAAGGCTTTCACTGTAGGCCTTGGCCCCCAGTCTGCTACGCACAGGGATGTAATCTCTGTGCTGTCTATGATTGTGATGTCGCCTGTAAGAGCCGCAGTCAAAGCTGCTACTCCCTGCCCCCGCTCTGCGCCGCGGGGCTTTCCTTCGCCCTGGTCTATGACCCACAGCACCGGCCCGCAGCAGCTTTAGGTCTTTTGGCCTCACAACCTGCTGAGCCTGTAGGGCAGGCTGGTCCGACAGTAAAAAAGGCGCAGAAGATATGGGCAGCGCTGGCTCCGAACACACTAGCCCCAGGGCCAGCCCTGTAGGCACTGAAGTGGTCTGCCGTGGCGGGGGGAGTGGAGGAACTGGGATAGGTCTATCTAACTCACAAAGCTCTGAGTGTCCACTACTAGAAGGAGAGGAGTTTTGAATGGGAGGAGGATGTGCAATCTCAGCAACAGAAGGTAGGTCATCCCCTTCCACAAGTGTCCTGTCAAGTCCCTGATTGAGGGAATAATCTTTGGACGGGGAGCGAAGGAGCTCACTGTCTGAAAGGTTGTCAGTATCACTCCCACCCTGTCCTCCTGGGTCCTCAACAGGCTCTGGCACCTTTGAACCAAATGCTGTTGCAAGTTCTGTGGGTCGTGGATGACTAAAAGAAGGGCTTTCCAGCTGAGTAGAGTCAGTCTTTTCACTGCGATAACTGCTAACAGTGCTTAATGTCTCCCTATCTGTGGTGGCTCCTCCAGCACTAAAACAGCTGTCTGTAGAACCAGCTGCAAGTGCGACCCCACTGCGGCTGCCTGGGTGCTCTGCGCCAGGGGCAAAAGCAACAGGGTCAAGGCCCAAACCCATAAGATTCTCACTTAGTTCCTCACTCAAGCTGCTCTTTATGAGTGGGCTCAGGGGAGTGTCACCAAGGCTTTCAGATTCCGCAGATGGCCCCAGTGGAGAATATGCCCCAAATCCATGACCAGGATTTGGTTTATGCAGTCGCTCATGTAACTCCTCGACATCCTGTTCTTTCTCTCCACCGTCCTCTTGACTGGAAGGAGAAGGCGGGATTGACAAGCACTCCCCATGCTCTACAAATCCGGGTGCCATTCCTGATACTGCCATCAACCCAGGAAACTCACCACTGAGGGTGGCAGCAATGCAAGACTGCCCAATACCTGGAGCTCCTAAAGCGAGAAAGATTATAGCATATATATTTAGTTGAAGGCATACATTGTATAATTTATTCAAGCAAAGACTTACTTATGTAATCCTGGGAACTCTGGTGTAAGACTTCCCGATGTGCTGATGTTACAATAATGTTATTGCTTCCCTGCTCCCTTATAAGCTCCCTAATAACTACAGTAAAATACAATGTCAGATATTAGTAATAATGCTTAACTAAAGAAAACATGGACATGCATAACTGTGTGCAGATTCTTACCCGTGGTTCCTCCTGGGTCCTCTAGTTGGGGCAAAAACTCCTGTACATACATGTAATAATACACAGGTGTTCAAAAAAATATTTTAAAAATGTAAATGTTATAAATATTGTAAGATACAGAAAGAATTAAGCCACTCACAGACACCTGATTCAGCCCAAAAAGAGAGTGTTGAGAGCTACAGCGCACTGGAGGGGTTGAGTTGACCTTTCTAAATACTGTCATCTCTACACCAACATGACTGTCTCTGTGCAAAACATATCCATAGTTTTAGGATCCCATGACAAACTTGTACATATTTTTTGTTTTCACGGTTGATTCTGTGGATTACCTGCGCTGATTTCCATCGTTTCCCCCTGAACCACCTTCTTCGTCTTTCGGAGCTTCAGCTGTAAGTGAGGCCTGTTTCTTCTCAACGATCTCCCCAAGGTCGAACATGGCATGGAGTCTGTAATTCACCACCTTGATGGCTGTGAAAAAGACTGCCACCACAGCTGAGTAGATGCCAGCTATCAACAAGCTGGGTGGCAGGGCCTGTTATGGAAGACAATAATAGAAGAAGATAAACAAGGGTAAAATCATTATCAGCTTGTGTAACTTTAAGCACATCCTTAAAAATATGTTTTGTCTCTCATATAGGACTCACCATGTACAACAAAAAGGGGAAAGCTAGAAGAAATATCCAAAGGTACAGGTGGAAGCAGTTGGAGAAGGTGCTTTGGTGGGGGTCCACATACCAGCCTCCAGTGAGTGAAGCCCACACACCCTGCCGTAATATCTGAAGAGCTTGAGAACCCATCTCCACTTCCTGGTTTAGACAACCAATGCTGTAGCTCAAAAACTGTGCAGCAGTTTGAGCCACAGTTTCCAATTCCTACAATGGCACTTCCATTTGGTATGGCAGAGTGGCCAAGACCATTTCATCAAGCGCAAAAGCAAAGTGTCTTGGATATGTAGACCCTAATTATGATCAAGATATTTGCATATTTTGGTACCATTACATACTCCTGCTCTTCCCCAACATAGTAATAATCTTGCTTATTCTTTCTTGAGTAAGGAGGAGTGTGGGTTTTTGGCACATTTGCAAGCTGCCAAAACATGAAGTCATCTGTAAAAAGAAAAGCATTGGTTGAATGAGTACACGTTCGACTATAACTAATAACATAACAGTAAAATATATTGCAAAGATAATATAGTTTAAATAAAAAGGCCAAAAATAGAACTCGCGACTCAAACTTCACGTTTCATTGTATTAACAACATTGTATTTGTCTGCACTGTAGTATAATCAATCTATAATTTCAACAACCCGGGACCATACAAAAGCCTACTAAATGCGACACAATATTTTTTTGTTTTTCTTGGAGTACAGGCGACTTTTGTGTCAGCTAGATTATGCTTGCTGGCTGACATTAGCAAAAGATACTCTAGCTAGCTACAGAAACGGGCACTATGTAGCACTTTAACTGCATGAGTTAAAACATAAAAGCCATATTGGGCTTTGCCGCATTTATAATTGTATCCGGTGTAATAAACCAACAAAATAAAGACTGATCAAGCACCAAATTTAAGCTGTCAGACATCCACATCCTTTGCTAAATGCTAGTCACCGGGTAATGCTAGGCCCCACAGATCAACATTAAAACCAAATCATTGTCTTTAACGCTATGTATTCAGCGACAAAACACGACAGCAATGTACCATGCATCTGTGTTGTTAATGCTAGCTGATCGGCCATTAATGCTCGACACCATTAGAGTCGCTGTCCACAGCAAAACGTTTCCATATTTGGAGCCTAGTAAAGTTAGCACACTCTTAGCATTAGCTTGCTCCAAGCCTCAGATCCTTCTTCCTTCCGCATCCAGTTCTGGTCAAATCTCAGCACTGTGCTTCAGGATGCTCTGAAGTCTAAAAACTACACCTTCACGTTCGTCCTAGACATCTAACCCTAGCCTTATTCACGGAGAGTTCCTCACCCTGTAGGGCAGAATAGCTTGACTGACACAAATCGTCAACAGAGGAGCTTCTTGCTCATCGCGAAAGACAGCTGTTTCTTCTTGGCATAAATGGTGCTTGGGTAAAGCTTTCAACAAGCTAAGTGGATGCTAGCCTCAGCTAACACCAGTTGACAAACCAGGAAAAGCAAGATATTCCCAGTGCGCTGATTGGCCAATCGTAATTACGTACACCTTTACGTAAACTTGCTGATGCACATTGTAAATGAAATAGAACCTTCAACATTGTAAATTGAGTGGCAAATCAATGAATAACAACACTCAAATAATCAAACTTGAACTAATTTCACTGCTGTTGAAATGCTGTGTTATGACATCACACGCATAACGTATATTTTAATATTTACATAAATAAGGTTTGCAAAACTTAAGCCTTGTATCATAATTTTGTACTATTTAAATTCCATATACAAATGTATCAAGCGTATTTTATTATCTTCTCTTCCAATGCAAAACTTTCTAAGTCTCTTGGATTTTTCTTTTATTAACCTGAAATATCAAGCGTCGGTGAAAACACTGCTCTCCGCCATTGAAATGCATTGGACTTTGAGTGTTTATCATTTGGTTTGAGAGGATCATTGTGATGTCAAATTGTGATGAAATGTTGTTTGACTACTATCATAACCTGCCTATAGAGGCAAAAGTGCGAAAACAGTTTTTTTTTTTGTTTTCACCGACACTACATTGGAGTCTATGGGATTTGTGACGTAATGTCAGAAAGGTTCATTGAACTGTAGAATAGTTTATATTAAATAAACTATTATTATAATTATTTTATATAATAAGCCTATAGTTCTGGCTTTGTCAAAACATCCAGTTAATAATAATAATAATAATAATAATAATAATAATAATAATAATAATAATAATAATAATAATAGGAATAGTAATAAATAAATAATGTAGGCTACTTGTGCAGAATGCTCTTACCTTGATACTTACAGAGTAGGGCAGAGTTGTGTTGAGGTGTTGACAAAATGTTCGGGATCACTTTGTTTCATGTATTTTTTTTTTCCTTTATTCTCAATAGTAGGCAAAAATTCTTCAGTCTTCATCTGTACTCTGTAGTTGAAGTGTAGAATTCTCAATACTACTTAGATTGTAGATTCTCACTGAAGACATTAAACTATGAATAAACACATGGAATTATGTAGGGGGAAAAAAAGTGTGAAATAACTCAAAACTTTAAAATAGTCACCCTTTTTTCTTGACCTTTTCTCAATGAGCTTCAAAAGGCAGTGACTTGAAATGGTTTTCAAACAGTCTGTGAAAGGAAAACTATTTCTGTGACTACATTGTGAATTTCAAAATGTCAAAAGTGAAAAGCAGTCATCAAAGACAATTTTTTGAAGAATCTATTTCAACCTTTTCAATTTTTTTTTGTATAAAACATGATTCCATATGTGTTCATTCGTTAATGAGAATATACAACATAAATCGAATTGAAAATAAAGAAAAACCATAACATAAGAAGTCATCCCAAACATTTGACTAGTAGTGTATATAAAAAACACCACACCGCAAAAGGTTCCATCCCTGAGAATAAAACAACATGCAACACTTCCTTTTGATCTCACCAGGGGGTAGTCAAAGTACAGAAATTCATTGATATAGGTATAGGTATGATCACAGGGTTATTTGACAAACAATGGAGAGGTTGGTATGTGAAGTCTAAAATGTAAAATCATTTCCAAAGTTTGCAGAAAAAACATCAAGCTCATTTGTTGAAAGCTGGTTTTCTTATGCTTGATGTACAAAGTCAAATGTATTACTCTACACCTTGACTTGAATCCAACAAGTATTACACTTGTTTAATGAGTCTTTCACTGTTTAAATTGTTAATTATAATCATTACCTGACAGCAGTTACACTTTACATAATGTAAACTTATGCATTTCATATAATATGAATGATAACACAAAAACCTTTATTTCACTCATGCTTAGTCATTGTGTGAAGCCATTTATTGTCAAAAAACCTGTTTACACTTTTCAACTAGAAAGAGTCCGATTTTGTCAGAGAGTCCTGTATTTCGGCTGAAGTGAGTCTCCTGAACAATTTTCCTGGCAGTTGTTGAAGGTCATGTAAACATTAGATCAGGGACATTTGAGTAGTTTCTGTTTCATTATGATTTCAAAAGAGTAAACTCAATTCTTCAGCAATAAATGAGTGGAAACAAAAAATATTGTGTTATCATTCATATTCTGTGAAAAATAGCCAAAAAATTAAAAGGGTATGTAAACTTTTGAGCTCAACTGTACATGCAGATGCAAGAACACTCAAAACCTGTGCTTTGCCTGAGTGTGACGAAGGAAGTAGGGAAGACAGGGTGATGAAACTAAAGTGAAAGAGACACACAGTAACACATTGACTTGGTGCTAGCGTAACTTATAGACTACATGTATTAGTTATACTGATCTATGCACTGTAGTATTTTATGCAATAGTACAATTTATAGGAGCTTCATATGTAGTCAATTACATTTTTCTTGTTCATAATAGAGACATGTTTGGACAATGTTATGTTTGCCAAAGTCATTGTTTTTGCAAAATCGCACTATAGGTCATGAATAGTGATATCTGTTTGCATTGGAGAATATTCACTTTTTATGTAGAAAACATTTCTTTTAATCGTTTTGAGTTTCTCAGTCGCTGAGGCAGCTCAAGACATCTAGGCGACTTTCCAGTGGAAAGCCTTTTCAATTCATTTAATAATGAATGTGAGTGTAGCCATTTACAGTAAATGGGCAAAAGGCATTGCACTTAAAAAACATTACGACCACTGAAAGATGAGGTGAATATAAAGACTGTCCCCTCTTTATGGGTCTGTGTTACATCTGTACTTTAAAACACAGAGAGTATTTCCAGGGACAAAAGATGCCAACATTGCAGCACTTCAGGAGGGTTCCTGATTCGCAAGTTCAACATTTAAGGTTAAGGTTAAGGTGGTTAAGGTGAACTTTATTGTCCCCGTAGGGAAATTTGTCCTCTGCATTTGACCCATCCTTCGTTGCCGCTGGGGCAATCCGTCAGGAGCAGTGGGCGACTGCAGTGCAGCGCCTCGGGGACCCATCTCCAGATGTGAAGCCAGGCTCATGGTCAGAAACACCTGGCTGGAGGATTTAACCTAATGTGCATGTTTTGGGTTTTTTAAAAGTGGCCGAACTGAGAGAAACTGAGGTAAAGTAATCCAGCAGGAAGATTTTTTGTGCGCGCGTTTTTGTGTGTCTTTGAATTATGCGTTTTTAATTTTTTAACACTGAAAAAACATGTTTGAACTAGAAAATGTCTGAATTCAAAGTAAAGAAAAATAAAATCAAATAGAAAAATTCCTTAAAAAACTCAATTCAACAGTGTGAAATTCACAGTGAACTTCCTGGACATCAAGACCTGAGCAATCGATCCAGAGTGTGTCAGGAATTAGTACAGAGACCAATCAAAATGTTCAGATTTGACTTGTTAAAGCCTGAACTCCACCTTCCTCATTTGTTAATCCCGCCCACAAAAGAGATCGGCCAATTGGAAACCGCTTGCGTCTCTCCTTTTCAGTCTCTGGATCGATTGCTCAGGAACTTTTCTGTTCATTTTTCACTGTGAATTTCACTCTCTGATTTCTGCTGTTGAATTTAAGAACTTGAATTTTTTTTCCTACTGTGAATTTTACACTTTCAACTTAGACTGCTGTATTTGATGTGAATATTTAAAAGATTTTTTGTTAAACACTGAACTGAAAATTTAGTGATTGAAGTTTTTTCAGTGTTAAAAAATTCAAAGCGTAAAATTTAAAGACATTTAAAATTCATAATGTGATGACACAAAAAAAATCTTCCATAAGCACACCATGACTTTAGAAGTTAATACCAATTCAGACGACAACATAGTTTGTTGACAAATGGTCAAACTACATAAAATTAGGACTAGCATATCAAGTGGTTATGATGATTGTATAAAGCAGCTGGGGTCCAAGACCTCCTGGGGGGCTTCAGCGGCACCGCAGGGGAGCCCCAAAGGTTATCTTCACATCAAACATGTAAAAAAAAGTGAAAAGAACATACTGTATATACTTGTGCAAAAATTCTTCAATGGACAACTCCTGTACAACTGAGAACCTACACAAATGTATATACTTATGTTCTTTGTGTAAGTGTACAACTACTTTAAATAATCATTTAGTCAATAGTTATTGATATTTTTACATGTTGTATCTTAGGTGTAAAAACATTACATATTGATTTTATTGATGGAATGTTCGGAATTACCTGTATAAGGAGGCCGTGATGCTCTGAAGGGCTAATACACTGCCTGGCCAAAAATAAAGTCACCACCTGGATTTAACTAAGCAAATAGAACTGGGGTTGATGCAGTTTGTCAGTTTTAGGTTCAGCAACACTATACGCCCAAAGAATGAGATCAGCTGAAACATGAACATCCCGGATTATTATTTATGAGTTATTCCATCAATGGATTTCTTCTTCCCTGATGGCACAGGCATATTCCAAGATGACAATCCCAGGATCAGCCTCATGTCGTGAAAGAGTGGTTCAGGAGTGTGAATGATCATTTTCACACATGGATTGTCCACCGCAGTATCCGTATCTTAACTCCACTGAGAATAGTTGGGATGTGCTGGAGAAGGCTTTGCTCAGTGTTCACACTCTTCATCATCAATACAAGATCGTAGTGAAAAATGAATGCCACACTGTACTGGACGGAAATAAACCTTTGGACGTTGCAGAAGCTTATTGAAACAATGCCACAGCAAATGGTGCTGTGATCAAAGCTAAAGGTGGCCTAATGTGCGACATTTTGTTTTGTGGTGAGTTGTTTCTTGGCCGGGCAGTGAATAAAGGGATATGCAACCTTTAAAGAAAAGGGTTAAATACTTATATATAATGTTTCTTAAAGAAACAGACCACAACACATGGTTTTACAAAGTATATAATCAAGTGTATTTTCATCTTTATCCACGTTCTGTACACATATCCATTTCACATGAACACTATACAATAGCAATGAGTGAGGAATGGAATTTTTCTGAGCACAGAGCCGCTCATGTTGAATGGCACTTTCATAAAAAATAAGGGGAAATCACAGAGCATGAATAAGTAATGTCAACAAAACCAAACAGAGAAGATGGCTTTATCCGATCTGATGGTTAACAAATCCTGCACATGTAAAATGCAACATCCCAAATATTTGTTGTTGTGCCACCTTTGCGTTTTCTTTTTGTAATCGGATCCATAAATAATGCAAAAAAACAAAAAAAATATCAGCAGCTGTTGAAGGGAAGTGTGCTTTTTGTTTGACTTAAGTAAAAAGGCTATTTTAAATGTAATGTCATGTTTTTAAGGAGTGAGAATAAGATACATTGAAATATCAGAGAAATATCAATACAATTCACAAACCCCCAATTATTCATCTCATAGGACAGTCTTTAGTAACTGATAGAAAAACAATACATGTCTGGCTCTGTTACAGGGAATATCTATTGAATGTCTTCCAGATATGTTTACATTATCAGTGTGCTTTTGCAATTATCCCATGACAGACAAAGGAAAACAGTACCCCGCCTCGCAATGTCCGAGGCAGTCCCTTTTGCACCGGAAAGGAAAATCCCTTCACAAGTGATTCTGTGTTCACAAAAACTCCTTAAGTAAAAGTTCGGGCTGCGACGGTTTGGTTTCAAAAGATGTAGGGAGGATCTTCGAGAAAAACTCCTCTTCGGCAATCTTCTCCCTTGCATTCATTTCGCCTTCTGTTATACTCTATATGTACATACAAGCAATGTTCACAGAGAAATACTTTTTTTTACTGGAGCTGGACTGACTTGTGAATTCCTACTCAAAATGGCACAGCACACTTATAATACCGCAAGAACGATCCCATCTGTGTACAGTTACTGGCTCAGGTATGAAATTAATCAATTGAATTCTCCTTTTTTCATAGCGCTAAAAGTCATGCTTTGTTTGTACCGGTGATTTTACACCATCTTGAGTAGTGATACCGATGGGAGAGTCAGCGAACATGTCGACTTACCCATGTGAAATCGTACTTTTTACCCGAGAGATCTTCTTCTACCATGTGGCGGCGGATCTGTTTTCCCTCATATACCATAATGGGGGGCATTGGGATTTGAGCGTTACAAAGAAGTACAAAGAAAACATTTAGGCAGGTCTGTCCGGATGTCCTCAGCAACTCACTGAGACGCATCCATGCTATATACAAAGCCAAGAGTGGTTATGCCTCCTCTTTTGATCTGGTTAGAAACATAAAAAAATGACACACATACAAAGAAGTGGTGAATGCTGTCCTGGTGTGACACGAAGGATGAGTCAGATCTTTTTAAACACGAACAGGAAACCGCGCAACCTTGACTTTTTAAGGAATGATACCACAGTTCAGACATTTGCTTCGATCAGCTGTTGTGAGACTCTTAAATGGTCACAGAAACGGAAAAGCATCTTGTCCACACTACAGACTTCGTTTTTTCTTTTTTGTTTTTTTTTTTAGACGTAATACTCTTTGTCCTTGTTCTTTTTGCCCTTCGTGATTGCCTTTGCCACTGAGCCCGTTGGCGTGGTTTTGTCCTTTACCACGGCTCCGTTCCCCTCCACGGACGAGTTGTTGACAAAGCCATGGCTGTTGTCCGCCGGGTAGGAGCCCTCGTCGCGGTTACGGTACTTGTACATGGCATAGAGCAGTATGAGGATGCAGAGCGCAGCGGCGGCCACGATGCCCACTACCATCCCCGTGGTGCTACTCGACTCCCTTATGACCTCCACGGCGCCGGGCAGGTTCTTTTCGTCCAAGGCGGTGGGGTTGGCTGTGGGCACATGGGGAAAATTGGGTGGGTAGGTTAGTCCTGGTGTGTTGCGGGAGGATGGAGGAGCGGCGGGCGGCAGGAGCACCTGGTCGCGGGTGTTCATTTTGCCCGCGGGGATGTGGAGCTGGTCAGGGTTGGTGGTTGGGACATAAGGAGGTATAGGACGGGGTGGTTTTTGTTTGTGGACCCCGCCCTCACCAGCAGGAGGCGGCGGGGGTAGGACTGTCCTGTCAGTGACCATGGGGGAGTTCTTACGGTAAAAGTCCTCGTCGTCCGACTCGGTCATCTCCCCGGAGCCGAAGGCGGACACCTCCACGGGGTCCCCGCAGTCCTCCTGGTCTGGGGGGCAGGAGGAAGGGTGGGGGGGCAGGATGAGGGACTCTTTGGTGGTCTCGAGCGGGGACAGGAGGGTGGGGGGAGGCGGGATCACGGGGAAACGGGTGGCGATGGAGGGGGGCTCAAGGGAATCCACTGTTATAATAGGCAACACTAATTCACCTCCTGGAAGAGAAACAGAGAATGTCGGGTCAGCTGCGATTACACTGTGACTACTCTCTGTATACAAATGACTTTCACTTAACAGCTAAATTAAATGTTATTACAACAATTATGCTCCAATTTACTTAAAAATTTTTGGCATCACTCTGGAGTCCAATTTCTCATTCAAAGTGATGCCGTCTGTACTATGTTCCATTGTATTAGATTATGAAGTGAAAGGCATATATAATTGGTGTGTGGTTGTTGAGAGTAAAGAGTAATCAATACAGACAATACAAAGATAAATAAGAACATAATAAGCACATAAATGATGTGACCTGAAGTTAAGTATATGTACCCAGAGAAATAACCCATTATACAGTATAAAAACAAGAGAGACACGAACATACAAGATGGCCCACGTAAAGCGGCGGCTAAATGAAGAGGAAAAATAATAAACAGGGAAAAATGAATAGAGTTGGTTAATGTGTTAAACGTTATTAAATATGACCTTTTTTCTGTCAAGTGAGATCTCACAAAGAATGACCTTTGCTTTGAACAATCTTTGAAAGCTGAGGCCAGACAATGTGCAAGCAATGATTTGTACGACAAATCCAGATACCTTATTATTATATTACTTTATTATTACTATTACATGCAGAGAATGTCTAAAACCTAATTCAGTAGTGAAAGTACTCAACGAGGAGGACCGGGTGTGGTGTTTGCATGTTCGGCTTGATTGGTGTATACAATGTGTTTGTAGAATTAATAAGATTTGACCAATGTAGATTTTTCAGCAATAAAATATCAGTATCAGACTTCAATACAATAAAAAAGACAATAAAATAAAATATGGATACTTTCTGATCCCACTGTACCCCCATCCTAATCCTAGCCTTATTTTAGCCCTATAAGTCCTTTCATTAGTATTGGAGTCACGGTTTGCGGGGCCAGTCAACAACAAACAGCCCTGATAAGGTCATATAAATAATTGAGGCGCTCATAATAAGGGTGCACTCTTCTTATGAGGCCCGGCTTGTTCTGCCGCCGGCCTCATCCACTGTCACCCGGCCCTAATGACTGCAGTCCTCTACACACGTTCGCATTAATGAGTTTTCGATATGACTTAAAAGCTCAACACATATTGTAAATGCTGTGTGTACACCAGCTTTCCAAATGAGAACAGATGTTGCGCGGGGCCAATTAAAGCTTCCGAAAATATACACCGCAGTGAAGGATGCTGATCAAAATGCCATTGGAACTCGCGGTGCGTATTGAACGCTGTTACTGATATTGTTTAAACCAGCCTTGTGTTATGTATACACAGTGTTGGGGAGAATACTTTGAAATTGTATGCCGTCACAGAATACTGAATACTTGTCCAATCAGTGTACTGTATTCTGAATACTTGGAATACTTTCACTTTGATTTGCATTATATTTTTGTATAAATATGGCAACTGTTGTCTGTCTCTTCTTTCTTCCCCTCTCTCTCTCTCTTCTTTCTCTCTCTCCTTCCCCTCTCCCTCCCTCTGTCTCTCTTTCTCTCTCCTTCCTCTCCCTCTCTCCTTCCCCTCTCTGTCTCTCTCCTTCCTCTCTTTTCTTTCTCTCATCTTTCTCGCTCTCTCCTTCCCCTCTCTCTGTCTCTCTCCTTCCTCTCTTTTCTTCCTATCTCTTCTTTCTCTGTCTCTCTCCTTCCTCTCTCTCTTCTTTTTTTCTTCTCTCACAGTCCCCTCTCTCTGTCTCGCCTTCCTCTCTCTCTCTCCTTCCTCTCTCTCTCCTTCCTCTCTCTCCTTCCTCTCTCTCCTTCTTCTCTCTCCCTCTCTGTATTCCTTTGGTATTTGAAAAGTAACTGTATTCGAAATACCCTCAAATGGAGAGTATTTGTACCTGAATACAGTTACTCAAAATTAGTATTCTGAATACGTATTTCAAATACATGTATTTAGTTACTCCCCAACACTGAATGTGGCAGTGAATTTAAATGATTTGAGATTTTTTATTTTCTTTTTATTTTATATT
>OMNZ01110708.1:7150-20628 GCA_900303255.1 Lesueurigobius sanzi
ATCATGGGACTTGGCATAACCGTGCCTAGTTTTGGAGTTTGGATGAGTACAATGGAAGATGAAAGGTCTGGTCTATGTCTATGAATCAGGTTTATGTATTTTTTTTTTTCATTTGAAAAGGTAAAATCCAATAGAAATTCAATTTATTATGAAAAATAAAAACTCATTATTACTCACTAGCATTTTATTGAAATGTTCTACCTAGCAGTCCTGCCCACCTAAAAGAAAACTGCTCTGGTTCTCATTAATGTTTTCAAAACATTCAAAACATTCAAACATTAGGAACAGGCCTTTTTTTTCCCATACTGAGATATGTTCTTACCTGAGCTGAGTTGATGCGTACCTGTCTGGTCTTTGTGCGTGCCCTCAGTCATGCAAAAAGACCAAAAATGTTGTTAGCATTTAGCCTCTCCCAGCATATTCCTATGGAACCAAACGGGGGGGAAGTTAGAAGCCACCAAGCTATACCAATAAATACCTTCACAAAGCCCTCAAAAAATAGCTTGTCACAGCCCTTGGAGGGCGAAAAATACGCAGCTCCAACCGAAAAGGTGAAAGGGCTTCCAGCGACGAAAAAAAACAAACAATCCATGTTAGCAATGGCTTATGCCATGCATCTCAAACCACACGCGAGAAGAAAATGAGGAACAGGGTCACGGATGACGTAGGAGTATATTACCTCGGGGGTGTCATCCGGGGTCACGGGTGTGACACTTTTGGTATTACTACTCGAACTGCGCATGCGCGAAGGGAACATTCAGTGCTTTCAGCGCCGCCTCTGGCGGTCAGTAGGGATGAAGTAGAACTCACTTCAGCTGAAATACAGGACTCTGACTAAATTTAACTCTCTGAAAAAATGTATGTTTGTTTGAAGATGCACAATATGTAAACTTTTGAAGAGGGACATTTGGCTAGTTTCTCTAGTTGGAAAGCATAAACAAACAGGTTTTTTGACAATAAATAGCTTCACGTAACCACTAACCATGAGTGAAATAAAGGTTTTTGTGTTATCATTCATATTCTAACTTTTGATCACGACCTGAGCGATATCCTCCAGATTGAGGCGAAATTGCTTACGTTATGCAGTGGAGTGGATGGATATATCCAAAGGGTTAAAAGCTAAAGCACCATCTTGACATAATGTCCTCTTCGTTAAATGCCACCAGCACAGACTTATGGACCATGATCATGCTCTTGCACGGCTGGGAAAGTTTTCTTCTTTCTTATGTTAGTCTTGTTAAAATATCAGCGTTGCCATTACGTTAGCTAGCTGGCTAAACCTACAGGAGCCGAGTGTGCGCCAGCTGTCATACTCCTGTTAACTCTACGTCTAAAATCTGAAAGTTACGTCCTCCCTATTCTTACGAGCTATGACCACTCTGGTCATAGCTTTCCCCCCGGGATGTCCTGTGTACTATCTTACTAATCCAAATCATGGCAGTACAAAACCAAACCACCCGCTGCTAAAATATGAAACATCACATGACGATGTCTCTGTATTTTTATCAACAGAAACAGCTTTATTGTGACTAGATCTAACAGCACTAACACCACATGTAACACTGCAGGAACTGTGCAGATGGATGGTAAACTCGTTTTACTGATGTTAATAAGCTAGCAAGTACCACTCCTGATGTGTTTTCGACTTTGGGAAAGAAATACCATGACTCACTTCACAGTTTTGGGGCGGGGTCTTGTGAAAGGTCAATTGCTTATTTAAAGGCACAATGGAGGCTTCTCGGCTCACTGTCATAACTACTCATGTTTGCGCTATTATTTCTAAATGAAAGAAACTGATAAATAGGATGAAAGGCTTTCATATCATTGATTCAGATAAATTGAATTGTGTGTTTTATTGTCATGGATTACCTCAAAGAAGATTTGTGTCCATCATTTAAGCTCTTAATATTTCACTCAATGCAAAAATAAGGATTTACTTCTGGAACAGAGCTTCTTTTATTACTGTATATTTGCAATGTGTGTGTGTGTCTGTTTTCCAGGCAGCCCATTAAATTTGTGGACGATGAAGCTAATGTGATACAGAGATTGACTGTGTGAGCAAACTTTGGCCTTTATTACAGGCCAAAATGCTCAAAACTCATGTTGGGCTTTGCTTTTTATACTGTCATATCAAGCTTTTAAATCAATTGTTTTCTGAAACGTTTAGAGTTTTCATCTGCTCTGGCCAACGAGGCTGCTCTGGCTGCCCGTAATGATTCCAAGCGTCAGCGGCGGCCTGTGAATTGTCGGTGTTTAAAGGAGGTGCTTTCTGGCGCAGTGTCTGGTTGCTTCAGGCACCTGCAGGTCAGAGTAAGAGAGGATAAAGGCTCCCGTATCTACTCTCACCCAGGATTAAAGGGAGACCATGACCTAGTCCCCGGGGGGCAAACACACTCAGGAAGGATGTATGCCGGATGTACAGTTCCACACACACAAAACATGTTCAAAGAGTCCAACACACATGTCTGTAAACTCGGCCCAGTCCGCCCCTGAGTGCATCTGTTGCTTCTGGCAGTGCCGTCATGTAATAACAGAAGCATGCGGCTTAGAGGATTGGTCATACTTTGGTCACGCACCATTTAGCTTGTTCCACTTGTTTTTTTTAGAGTTGTGTTTGTGTTTAACAATGTTTCTTGAATGAAATTGAGTGAGATTGCTTAAACATTTGCACTTGTTGCACAGCGGATTGAGATGGAGTTTGGAGTGAAAGACTTTATCGAAGATCCTATTTCCATTAATAATGTAAGAAGTATGCAGTCATCAAATTCAGTATCCACATGATCAGCAGCTTTACATATAATAAAGAAAACAATAATGTAGCTTTGATTCTGCATCAGGATCGAGTCAACACCTGGGGCTGTCCACGGCTAAGATCTCCTCCTATAGTTTTTCTGACCTAGACACCTGACAGGTATTGATGGGATTTCCTCTTCGTGCCAGCAGGGCCGAATCTCTTTGTTTCTTCTCTGAGGTTCGGCAACACTTTGTTTCAGTGTGTTTGATATTTTAGTTTAACAAAACGATGGAGTGGGTGGGATCTATAAGCTGCCCTACTTTCTGTAGGCATCTGCAATTTTAGTGAGTGTAACAATGTCCAGCTTTTAATTATTACAGAGCTTTAGAGCAATAGTAGCCAAAACCTGTGAAAGTTGAAGTAACAGTTGGCTAGGCCTGTTTATCCCTCCTCCCTTTATTAGAAACTTCACATGAGATTTCATGTTATAATATATTGGCATAATATTGTTACAGACTAACTAGTGCTTTTTGAAAGCTTGTGTATGTTACATTCCACACTGCGCTGTTGGGAGACAAAATGATCTATTTTTATGTAATGAAGTTTGTCTTTTTTGACCTTTTTTGTGTTTCTTGCAGATTTCCATTATACCCGAGGGGTGAGAGGTTTCATTTCGAATATGGCGTCTACCTGCTGAACAAGAACATTGCTCAGGTAATAAATCAGCATGTGTCAAATAAATTTTAGAGCCCTTTGAAACATCTTGTGTCTTTTTGACTATGAAAAAGATGTGACTAAAGGAAGCAAAAAGCATTTGTCTGTCAGAGCCTACAAATCCAAGCTGATAGAGGGAAAAGTGGTGTCACACTTGGCTCTGAGTTATTAATGCCTGAAGGCAGATTCTCCTTCTCTTTCCATGGCTCTCACCTCTGGGGACGGTTGAACTCCCGACCTATCGGTGCTTATTAAAGTACACCTAATGTGTTGACCTGGGTGACTCCCTCCATTCATCCCCAAGACATTTAGCTCCAACGGTTAACGATTTGCATTCCATTCCCTGTTCCACTTCTTCCAGGAAGCAAGCGTAGGGCCTCTTCTGTTCTGTATAGTCTTAGCAATTAGCACTAACAAACAGGTGGTTGACGTCAATTTATTGCATTTGGAAGGCTGACTCTGTACTTTTTGCTACTTGTGAGTCTGACAACATCTTAGGAAAAAATAAAATGATCCACTGTTGGGATTGGAAATGACAAAGTGAGAAAAGAAACACTTGCAATTAGCATATAATCACTCTAAATGGAAGATATATTAAGCAAAGAGACACTGTATCTCCCTAAATCACAACGGCAAATGTGTTTCTCCTGTTGAACATTTGGTAAGCATCACACAGGGAATTCATATGCCTACCTATAAACTTACATAATCCCCACCCATTGTCATTTTATCAAAGGCCCACATCATGATCTAAGCCTTGTGAGATTTCTGTTTCATACATTCTGAACCACATGCTATCAGAAGTTGTGCACTGCACAGAAACACTGCTGAAAGTTTAATTTGACCTCTGATAGAAGACAGATGCAACTTGTTCCATAAAGAGAATGTGCGATTTAAACTCCTTACACATAAGGAATTGTAATGTATGGTAGGTTTTTTTATGTAGCTATAGACCGGACATAATCATAACTCCAAAAAGGTGAGAATATGCAAGATATCATTGGACATTTATACTAGACACTTGCTCATAATACTGAATACTAATTTAACTCTAATACTTCATCCAAAGATTTGAACCTTTTGTTATTCCATGTTGTCTTTTTTTTTTAATGAATGGATTTTATTCGGACATTTGAAAAACAACATAATTGTACATCCATTATGCCAATGCAAAAAAGGAAATGATAAACATGTACATGTCCAAATAGGAGTGGGAAGAAGTAAAAAAAATCTTTGTTGTGTCTGCGTGACACCACAAGGAAAGAAATACATTTACAAATATATAAATTTGATATTTTCTTCATTCCCTTTTCAACATATGCTCTCCCATTAAAGGGACTGTACGGAAGTTAAAATTAAAAAAATAATATATTTTCCACCCCCTACATGCTCCAGCAATGTCCCGCGCTGTACTGTGAGCCCACACCTATCCCACTCAATTGCCGCTATAAGCCTGCACCATCACTCTAAAGTTGCGTGTTCGGGCCGAGGCAGCAGTCATTCACCAGCTTAACATGGAGACTGCAGTTACGCGGACGGCCAGAGGTGGCAGTCACGAGTATGAAAATGATCAAACTCCGTTGAGTCCCTGTAAAGCCTATGGATGAAAAAAAACAAAACAAGAGTGGATCAGCGTTGGAATTCGATATTAAACGGTCCTGAAAGAACAAAAAAATCTTGTTAAGTACAAATCTGGAAAATGTGATCTTTGGTTATGTGAGAAAAAGGCACTTTGAAGCCTTTGAAGCTACAATTTCTATATCAAATCTTGGAAATATGTTGAAACTGTGCAATATAGTGAAGATTAGGTGATTTATTTGTATCCAGGTGACTATGTGTTTAGAAAGCAAACTGTCCCGAATGGAAAATTGAAAAGTCTTTCCCCTTGAAACTTCCAATTCATATTCAAAGCAATGTCTTATGCATTCCATGTGCAGCTAAATCCGTCCATATTGGGGATGAGTTATCAGGTTGACTTGAAAACATACCAAAAGTACAACAGGAATAGTCCATTTCCATATGATTGTGATAATGGAGCATTGTTTGAAGAGCTGCAAAAGTGGTAAACATGTCACAGTCAATAAAAAGGAACCCGCCGCAGACTGAGCTTCCCCAACCTTGTTTGGCGATTCCTGCACGCCGCACGATACTGTGTACTCCTGCGTGGCGGATCGCTGCGTTTCTTAAATTACACTTCACACATGCTTGTATTTTGAGGATAAAAACACGGGGAAGTACAAAAGCAGTGAAGCTCTTTCATCTTCCTCATGAATGTCCAGTAAATCTTAGCATTTCTCAGATTTTATTGGTAAAAAGGTGGTTCTTCATACTTCATATATTTGTCCCTAGGTCATTTGGTCTCAGCGAGACCTGTAACTATTGTTTTAATTGTTGTGATTCCTGTTTAAGTGAGTGTTGAGTCTTCTTGTGTTGTTTGTGGCTGTGAATATTTTCCTTTGTGTGTTTAAGCCCCTCTGGTTATGCTCCCAGCGGTGCTAGTCTGGTGTCTGCTGGGTGATCGAAAGCAGAGATCGGGTTTCACAGTTGACCCGCCTGACTGGCTGATTGGCCGCTTGCTAACAGGAACCTGGGTGGGAGACATTAGCTGTCCATCCCTTATTAAATTGTCCTGCGAGGCTGCGTTTGAAAGTGATACAGGGAAGCTGGCGAGAGATCAGGACAGCGGCGGGTCGACTCCTTTGATGTGGAGGGGAAAAGTTTGCTTTAATTTGGCCCTTTGTCATGAGGCCTGAGCAGAGACGGAGAGAGTGTGCAGTGCCTGAGATGGCAGATGGTAAACAATCACCTAAGTGGGGCTTTATATGCAAGAGAGGCAAACACTCTCTGGACTTAACTCCTACCAAAAATATGGCCAAAAGATGAATGAGTAAATCATCTACCAATTTACTTTTTAATTATTTATTCTCTGAGAGAGACTTGACAAATAAACTCAAGTGATAGTAGTAATTTACACTTTCACAAGAGGTGCTTTCTTTCTTTGATAGGTGTGTGATTTTTCATATTGCTGTTACTTGGCAAATAGTATTTTAAAGTGCATCAACAGGGGGGCACAGACTCTTTACCCTGCCCCCACCAGTGTGTCTGACTCCTCAGGAAAGGCAGTCATTTTTAGTCTGGAGAGTTGCCATGGCTTGTATTTGCACAGTGCAAACTCTGTGTGTTAGGCCATCACTGTGGTGGAAGTGGCATGTGGGGATGATTAAATGACAACTGACTCTACAAAAGAAAAACTTTTAAGGCCAAGCATACAACAATTAGCTCTGAGCCATAGAACGGGTGTATCATATTTACTGCGCCTCAGGCACAGGAAACTCACTATTGGGAATTAATGGACACAAATGTGTTTTGGCTCGGCCAGGTCAGTGCCGGGTTCACATTTGTTTGCCTGTATTGCCTCAATGTTGGCTTTAGTGTCCCACCTTCCAAATCCCTGAGCCCTTTCCCAGTGATGTGCAGGCACAGTGCCACAGTGGTGGTCTGCTGCAGACGTCAGAGAGCTGACTGCCATGTCGGCTGCAGACTGCGGCTC
Source organism: Lesueurigobius sanzi (assembly GCA_900303255.1). NCBI lineage: Eukaryota > Metazoa > Chordata > Actinopteri > Gobiiformes > Gobiidae > Lesueurigobius > Lesueurigobius sanzi. The sequence continues at coordinate 14,149 of OMNZ01110708.1, forward strand.
TATAAAACACAGCTATGATTCACTGGGGAACCTTCTATGTTTAGTGGTATTTGAACCTTCTATGTTTAGTGGTATTTGAAGGTGGCAATAAGTGGAACAGGAGCTGGTCCGCTGGAGGGATTCCTGTGTGTAGGGAGTGAGGGGTGAACAAGAGGGTAGACTCAGTGCTGTGCATTTCACTCCAGAGCGATACGTATTTGGCTTCATAATTACAAAAAACTATGATCTTCATTTCTTATGATAGTTAATAAATTGCTGTATGACCAATTCTTCTTCTTTATAAACTCCTTGGGGGGAAAATAATGCAAATTAGACCATGGTCCATATGACACTTTTCTGTTCCTTCTTAAAAAGAGATTTAAAAGAACCTTTTCTCAATAACTGCAGAGATTCTTGTGTCCGTTTCTGTAAACAGCTACTTTGCAAACAGACTCCTCAGTGTTCAGAAATTGTCATGCGGCCCACTGTATATGGTTTGTTTACCTGAACCCTGGACCACGGCTCTCCGGGCTCTGCCACCATCTCTACCCAAAGACAGACGCGGCCTGGAAGCAATCAACAGTCTCTACTGCCGGCTGCCACTCATTGTCTTCATGCTTCCATAACAACCACATCCGCTTTGCATTTACAGGGATTGATATGATAAAATACGCAAAAGGCAAGACGGGCACCAAGGCACAAAACGCACCGCACTTTCACCCTCAACAGGAACTAGGGAGGGATCAATAAAGGCACCAAGAGAAGTTCACTCTCGGGTTGAAACTTCAACATATCTGTTCTTGGTTTGTTCTACTGCTGTAAAGATGAATATTTAATTCAATGGATGCTTTGTCTGAAATTGTCTGGATGTCCCCAGGGTCATTTTAGTCTTCTGTAATGTTATAATGTAATGTGCCCTCATCAAAAACAGACCTGGAGTGGTATTTCACTTTATTCACGCAGTTTTGTGTTAATCCTTTTCACTTGGGTTGTTTCTTCTTGGTCGAATTCTTTTGTGGTTCAGCGATTTAATCCTCCACATTTTTACAGGCCATAATCCATCCATCCATTTGATCTGTTTTGAGTCATTCTGTGTTCAAAGTTGACACATAGCGGTACCATGGAGTTGCTAGCCATGTTGTTGGATGAAAGAGAATTTATTTTTGACTAAATGCTTCCCACTGCTGCCTGTGGGGGGAGCTCCAGCTCAATTCCTCATTTGCACTTTAAGACATATTTTATTGTCCCCATAGGGAATTTTGTCCTCTTTATTTGTCCAATCCTTAGTAAGGAGCAGTGCGATTCAGGATTGTTCCACTCAAAATATGCCCCACTCAGCACCTTCTTGTTGTGAGGCATGATCGCTAACCCAATGAACCTCTGCCGTTTTGTCAGAGGAAATAATTCTTTTTCCCACTGTCTTTAGCGGCTTCAACAGCTTGAAATATGGCAGGGTGAAACAGTTATGTGACCTGGAGCAATGATAAAATTCTTGCTTTACTCCACTCACTTTCAGTTGAGATTGAGTGGAAAAGGTGGCCCCTGTCATAATAATAATAATCTCACAGTTCACAGCCTGTTATCTACTTTGACCAATGAAATATCCTGCACTCCCTTTATCGAATATTACACATGACGAGATGTTTGTTAGTGTATAGTTTCAGGATACTATAGCTTTACCTCCTGCATGGAAGTTATGCTTTAATCATCATTTTCTCTGCTGGTTGACTGTCAGTAAGAGAAGCCTCCCTAAAGATATTTATTCAAGCTGCATTTGATAAGAGAGGACTCAAAGATGGGAGAAGAGTTTTTTCTGCCTGGAATAGTATTTTAAAGGGGCTGTACCTGTTTTTTCCCCTTTTCACTCATAGTACAGTGAAATCCAGGTTATCTCCTTGTAGTAAATTTTATTCACAGACCTTTGTAGGAAAGAAAGACCGCTATGTGGAGTCTGCAGCGTATTAACCTCTTAAGCCCTGCTGTTTTTTCAGAATTTGGTACACATATACTCTGGAAGGCTTTAACAGCTTGTAAAATGTCTGAAATGTTCATATTGCTGTCATATGTTATGAATGTCTATGGGGAGACTGTAGATGTGAAAATTTTCAAGAAAATCATAGTGGGCTTGAGTAATTGAAGTTGAAAGACAGAAAATGTGAATTCTGCCTAAAAAACACACATTACAGCAGGTCAGCAGCTTGTTTACATTGTAAAGATGCAAATAAACCTCAAAAATAGTAACTACAGCTAATTATTGACATTTTGCCAACTGTTTATCTGTAACAATAAATAATTGAAAAGTTATTGAGGTTTTGATTTAAAATAGTCTAGGCGGAATCCCATAGTAATAAATAGGGCACAATTTGGCACTTTTTGGAGAAAAAAATTCTAATTTGTAATTGAAAATTTTGGATCCTATTTATATATTTGGTCATAAAATACACTTTTTAAAAAATAGATTAAAATAAACAAGGATTGTCTCTAAAAGTGGCAAGAGCCCAAAAATGGGGACCCTAGGGCTTAAGAGGTTAACTACTTTGAAATGTTAGAAATGTGTTAGGAAGGTTAGGGAGTTTTGACCACTAGAAACGGTTTAAGTGTTTCTTTTACTCTTTCACTGTTGTAAAATGAGGAAAAAATAGGTTCAGGAGCCTTTAATGTTTTATATTTTGGTGGAGAGGAAGTTTGGTGCATTTGAATGCTTCTAAATTAGTCTAATTTACTGTGTATTGCTTTAGAAGAAGTAGGAAAAACTCCTGGTGAAATGGAAAGTAACACCCATTGGTTTAGTCATCCTGTGGTCCCCTAAACTCCTTGTACAAGCTAGCTATTAACCAAAACCAAACCATTATGTGCACCTTTTAGTTTTCTTTAGACTAGCCGCACTGTGTGGTCTCTTGTTTTCCATCACAGAGTCATGTTGTTGGATACAGCTTACGTTTTTTTAAGATGTGCACTTTTTATTAGCTTTTTATCAGAAAGATTGGCTGGCCAGTGGTGTGCGTCTGTTTGGCTGCGCTGCCCAGAACCAGAGTCTGTTTTTGATAGCACGTCTAATGCAAACTACAGAGCTCACTAACGCAAAGACTAGAGTCGTTTCAAAGAGAGGAAGCTTCCACTTTCTGTCAAGGCACAAGTTGAAATTTATAAGCAAGGCCTCAAACGGGTGCGAGTTTAAGTCACTGTTGTGCGGCGTACAGCCTGAGGGCGTGTGTTAGCAGCCATTTCTGAGCTCCGCGCTTTTATGGGCATTCTTCTGGACAGCCACCTATGACTTTATGAAACACTTAAATTCATCTAATTGAATTTCCACATTTTGCGGTTGGTAGTTTCAGGTTTGTCCATCACCACAAAGAGGCACCAGAGGAGAGAGAGAGAGCGATCCAGTGCACGGGCTCACGTCAATGATCGCACTTCAGGAAGTCTGTGAGAGGGAGAAATGTATATGGAGAGCTATTACATCTTTGCAGCTTAAGTAAACCTTGACTTTTGTTCAGGGTAGAGGTAGTGTAGCGGTTATGTTTTTGTTAAGGCTAAAAACTACTATTTAGATGATTGTTTTGTTTATTGTTGTTTTGTTTATTTGTTGGCTGTGCAGGTAGTATTTGCAAAGTGCTGACTGATATCCTTTTAGTTGACACCCAGAGGCTAAAGATTTTGACTACTCTATCTACCTCTGCCTGACACTCAGTCCTGTTTGTAGCAATGACATTTCTTCCTGCACTGAGCATCTGACATACATTACTCGCATTCACTTGGATCGGAAGTTATTATTTTTCAACCCTTTTTCTGGCTTTTTTCTACTTTATTAGGCCCCCTTTGTCAAATATAAAGGGCAGCCACTTTTCATGTTAGCAAGTTTATAAAATTGTTTTGCTCGTTAATTCATCAAAAGCTTTTATTAGATTGTTTGGTTCTCGAGCCATTCAATCATTTGCACAGCCCTTTATAGCTGCTCATTGACATTAAACAGCCCCTACTATAAAACGACGCTGGCCTCATCTGGTCAGTAAAATATCTGATAGTTCCTCCATCCAGCACATGTGCTTTCTATTTCAGATCCTTCCACTGCACTCCAGCCAATATGCAGCTTTTAATCAGGATTAGCGTTGCAGCTTTGCAGTAATAGGTTTTAGACGTACTTATCAAAACTCCTAATTTTGTTCTATTCCAGTATCTCCATTGTGCACGTCGGTCAAACGCTGCTCTGCCTCACCTCATTAGACTGGTGTGTGCGAAAGCCCCGATGTCAGGCTGTTCTACACTGTTGACGTCTGTCGTCCCGCCACAACTTTGTCTTTATTAATGAAGCGTCAGTGATGAACTCAAGTTGTCTAATCATTTAAATGAAGTGGGTTAGTGGCTCAGGAAAGCAGCTGTTGAGTAAATGGTTGTGGAGGTGGTGGTGGAGGTTCACTTTTGTTTGTATTAGGTTGTAATAGAACTCAAAATGTCTTCCATTAAGCCCTTTTCTACCAACTAGCGAGGATACTAGTTTAGGGGCTGATACTGCTGTGATCATTACACTTAATGCTTTGAATCAGATTTTTTTAAGATCTAAAATGAAAGCACAGACCTCCGTTCTGACAATAAGCTATACACCAGTCTAAATGAATGAAACAAGCTATCAAAATCATTTCCTTCCACTGTAAACTTAATCAGACGTCACCATTCATTTCTCAGACTTGAAAATATAAAATACACATTTTCCAAGAAACCATAAAAATGTTATTACCCTTCTACTCTATGTACGCTGAATGTATATCATAAATGCTACTAGTTGTGTGTCATAGCTGCTGAGGTTCAGACATGCCTATAAAATAATAGTGCAAACTGCTCATACTATTTATAATAATGACGGATAATTTGGCTGATGTAAAGCTCCAGGTTGTATGGAGCGAGCAGATGGTGCTAATTTCTTTACCATGTATGTATATCATGCATGTATTTACATGTCTCGCTCTCAACATCTTAACAGCTTTTGTTTGTTGTTGCTCTCCAGTTGCCACTCACCCGTGATGATGCCGTATGGACATCCTTAAAGTTTTAGTGCACAAATTATTGCCAATACTGCTTATGTCTCCATGGAAACAACTCTTTTTAGCCTACATTGTGTCTCGGCCAAGTTGTCGAGTTGCTTTTTATAGTAATTAGGACGGCGTCCCCAAAAAAAACTGCACCCTGCCTCTTGTAGCCAAGTGCAAATACAAGCTCACATGTTGTAATTAGGTTTACACGATGCACGTGTATAGATTTTATGCGTTTGGAGAGTGTAGAGGCGCAGTGGGAGCACTTCTGGAGGGTTTTTTGAGAGGAGGGCAGTCTGTAGAGCTCACTGTCAGCAGCTCTGTCATAGGTTATCTTCTTCACCTCTGTTGACAAGAAAGGGTGCTTTCTTCACCCAAAGTCCTCACCATCTGCACTATTGCTGTGCCACTGCCGTCATTTTAGGACCTCCCGGTTCAAGAGGCCACTGCAACATAATTGGATTCAATTGTGTCAGTCTGCTTTGTAGTGACTGTTGCAGGCTGCACTTGTGCATTGGCAATGTGTTACTTAAAATTCAAACATGGCTTACCTCCAGCTCATTAAAGACTTAAAAACCGCAAGAACTGCCTCGTACTCTTTCCCTTGCACCAAATTAATGGAACATTCCGCAAAGCTGCCCACCAAAAGTGCAGGGGAAAAAACTTGACCACACAATAGCTATTTGTTTCTTCTTGACAATTCTGTCTCTGCCTCGATTTAAGTCCTAATCCGATTTAGAACCCTGAGAATTAGGTTGCGATTTTGGAAAATCCCTGCAGCCAGCTGTATATTTATTCATATTGCCTGAAATATTTGAGAAAGAGTGAAATGTATACATGGGCCCTCTTGAATGTACCTAACAATCTGTTGTTTTTGGAAAAACATTACCATGGGATGTTTTCGATTTGCCTCCGAGACATAGCAATGCCATTAAATATACAGTGGATGAAATATTGAAATATTTGAATGGAAGGGAATCTTATTTGTATAGTGCTTTTCATTTGACACAAGTCACACCCAAAGCGCTTCACGTGTCTATATATAGACACGTGAAGACACTATATATATACATATATATATATACATATATATACAGTATCACTCTTTTGAGTGATATATTACGGATCCCTGGAAGTGACATTAGAAGAAAAAAAATTTGGGGGGAGGAGGAAAACTTTTTTAACCACATATTACCTTGAGGGAACGAGATATTATCTTGAGGGAATGACGTTCCCTCAAGATATGTTATGTCTCAACATAAGTGGTTCCCTCAAGATAAATGTCGTTCCCTCAAGTTAATATCTTGTTCCCTCGAGATAATATCTCGTTCTCTCAAGATAATAACCCTAACCCAACATAATAAGTTGTTCCCTCAACATAATATGTGGTTAAAAAAAAAAAAATATGTGTATATATATATATATATATATATATACTGTATATACTGTATATACAGTATATACTTTCTCCCCT
>OMNZ01110708.1:24294-36866 GCA_900303255.1 Lesueurigobius sanzi
TCCTCCGGTTTCCCCTACCACTAAAAACATGTACAATAGATCAGGATGAATGAGAGTGTGTTTGTGTGTATGAGTGTGGGACAATGGATGCAAATTAGCCCAAGGCTACAATCCGGAGTGGTGTGTTTACATGCATGGTTCTCATGTGTGTTCATTAACATGCACTGTCCCAACCAAATACACAATAAATAAATAAAATTATTATTTTTTCAGTAGTCATAAAATAGTTCATAAAAATGAGCTACTCTTTGGACAGCTATTTGCAATGAGACGCCCAAAGATTCGGCTCCATTTAAAGAGCCACTGTGGCAGACCTGTTTTCATTAACTGTGAAAGTTTTATTTCAAAGGATAAAAATCTGCCCCATTATAATATTGGATGATTTTAATTAAAAAGATGTGTGGCAGTCAGCCATCTGGTCGATACAGTGCTGTGGAAAAGTATATGCCCACTTCCTGGATTAGTACACACTGCAAAAACTGGTATCTTGATGAGTAAAATTAGCTTGAATTCAGAATATTTTACCTTATTCTGAGTAAATTTAACTTGCCAAGTAAATGGAACAAGTATTTCTGCAGATAAATTAAGAAAAAAAAAAACTTCTTGCACTAAAAATGAGATATTGAATCTAAATTTACTTGAAATGATCTGCTTTTTCTTATTTTAAGTGCAAAAATACTTGTTCCATTGGCAGATCATTTTACTTGTCAAATCAAAACTACTCAGAATAAGGTCAAATATTCTGAATTCAAGCAAATGTAACTTATCAAGAGATCACTTTTTGCAGTGTATATATTTGTATTTATCACATTTAAATGTGATCTTTATATCACACAAAGACGACCCCAGCGATAACTGAAATATAACATTTGTCACTGAACTTTGGGCCAGAATCTTTTCAACTCAGCCATATCAAGCTTTGGGTCTGACTGTGGACATGATGTTATTTTTAATATTCAGGGGTCGGGAACCTTTATAGCTAAAAGAGCCAAAAACGTTACATATTTTAACATTTAATGCACTAAATGTGTGGATTTTTAAACAAGACCAACAACAACCAAGTGTAATAAGTCTCTGAATGTATTTATTAGTTCATAACGTTGTTATCCGTTATACTGGAGTTATCAATACATAAAATAGTTCTTATAGGGGTGTAACCAGTGCTTCATTAGTAAATCCAGATTTTCAGGAACACTTGTTACTGGGTGGATTTTATGGGGGAACAGCCCAAAATAACTGCATATTTAAAAGATGTTGTAGTATTTTATTTCCCGGATCCAATAAAGCTCAAAATTCAGATTTCCTGGAATGCGTTCCCCCAAAAGCCGGATCAAATTAAGCACTGGGTGTAACGATTTGGTTATGAAATAATAAATGTTTATTATTAGGCAGTATTTATTAGCTCTGTTTTTTAAAGGATGAAATTGGTAATACTTTCCAATTTTCCAAAGCTGTTTAATGATAAAATAATGCCCCTGTGTCACAAAACTAAAAATAGAAAATGTGGACTAAAACACATGAGATTTGAGCATCGCGACACAATGCATTGTTACATGACTATTACTCCTTGTGTTAAGAAATGCCACTATGATTTATCTGAGAGCCAGACGCAGTCATCAAAAGAGCCATATCTGGCTCCCGAGCCATAGGTTCCCTACCCCTGATCTAAGGCTTCAGGCACCTGCTCAGTGAATGCACAAATTGCATTTTCTTCTGCATCTTTTAGATTTTTTCATATGGGCCGTATGTAAACACCACACAGGTTTAAACGCACATATTCTTCCGGTGCGTTTTCAAACAGAAGCCACTTTGGAGGATTAATGATGTCTGAGAAACCAGTGCTACCAACCGGAAGTGGATCTCTGCATTGAGTCTTCACAAATGGGGTACAGCTTGTGCAGGGATTGGGTTACGCGGCTTCAGTGTAATTGTGCAGAGGGTCACTAGCCCTGGGGTACGGGCATTCCTGTCCAATAGGTGTCACTGCTGCTTCCTCTATTCAGTGAAAGTACTCCCCCTAAAATGGGGGGAAATATCCAATTGTGAGTTGTTGGACAAGTGTTCTAATTAGATTTGCTATTAATATCTTAAACAATCCAAAATCCTAAAGTAGTGGGCCCTAAAATAGTGGATCATAAATAATAATCCAGCAAGAGTTTAGTATAATCTCAGAAGTGGTTATTATAATCCTTAAAAATGATTATAATCCCTTCATAATAAAGCTTAATCAATTAAAACACTTGGACCTTCCCGACTCAAAACATTGTCTTTTGGAACAAGTCCAGCTGTTTCTATTGATTGAACTACAGTTAACATTTTACAATTTTAAGATTATGTTCACAGTGCTCCTTTTAAACACAGAGAGGAGACAGCTGCTACACTAATACAAGAATCATATGCATTTGAGAACATGTTTGTTGACCTTCAAACTACAGGGTTTGTGTGACCTCATGGAAAGGGGATACTGTAGTTTGTTGTTTTCAGAGGAAATTAAATGTAAGTAATTGCAGCATCAACAATTTGCTAATTGCGACCATTTAACTTGCAAATTTGATCTAGACTGCAGACTTCTACTCTTCTAATCTTGCTAAAACAAATGACTCAATAGTAGTCCAGTAGTGCTTAGTAGTAGTAGTAATTATCCACAACTATCATAAGTAATGTTGCTACTATTATGTAACTGTTACTTCTAACTTACTACTTACTTTGAAATCAAACATGGATGCACTGATTGAGAGGTCAGAAGCCTCACGTTCTTTTCCTGTAAGAAAAGTACTTTTTTTAAATGGACAAGTAACTATTGTTTTTTCCAACTCTACCTGGACTTTGTCGGCTGCTAGCTTTGCCCTACGCTGGCCATACCTGATGGATGTGCAAAAGAGAGTGGGCATGGCAGTACCCACCCTGGAGGCTCCCTGCTGTGATTGGGGTCAGAGGCGAGTAACACGGGTCCTCTGGCACCGGTGGTCTTCCTAACTGAATTTCCTATTCCCCTCACACAGCTTTTCCCGTAATTATGTAAATCTGTTGACTGAATTTGGCGGCAATATGATACTCAGCAAAGTGTAACAACTAGTAATGCGACGGAAGAGTCTGGTTCGAGTTTAGGGGCTGCTTTTGGATCACAGGCCCATGCGCCGGTCCGGGCCACACCTGCGTTACATTAGCACGGTGTGGAGGAGACGGGACGGGGGCAGAGCGGACAGAGCAGAGGAAGGGGAGCCAGCGAAAGGTTAGGGATGGTAAATGAAGTGAGGAAAGTCATAGTATGCAATATTAAAACACTTTTATGACTTGCTTGTTTGAAATGGCAACAGAGAGAGGAAGTACATGGAATATTACGTTTCACCTGTTAAGGAAGTGCCTGAATGTATGGAGTGAGCCGCGAGCCTGTTCCCAGAGCCCCGTGAGGGTCGGCTTTGCTCCGGTTCTTATAGGACTGGCCTAAAGTCAATAACTTAGTCAGTCAAACACCATAATCTTAAACATACCTTTTCAGTGTTCCTTATCTGATGGGCTCGCTGTATGGATCTGTTTATGAGAGTGAAACGCTCCACTATCTTGACAGAAGACAGTGAGTCAAAGGTAAACTGAAAACTAGCGTATAGTACATTTCAAAGCACTTTAAAAGGCATCATAAATTGGAGACATGAAAAGCTTCTGTAGTTTTTACCGAAACCACATTTACATTTCTACGCTTTCCTGGAGAGCCTTAGATGACAGAAGCTGACTCCGGATGATTAACCTGCAACTTCTGTTGGGCACAAGTGGATCCTTTAAAGTCACTGCTGATGGCTCACTCAGAAGAATGTGTAATGTCTCATTTTTAATGCAAATGTCTTCAGCAATTGACAAAAAATCAGTGTTAAATAAATAAAAATAGACCTGATTAATGATTACCAATTGAAGCAAGACATTGGAGGCAAAACCTTTTTGGGGGGCCAGTTTGCTCTCTTAACATATAAACTTTCACGTGGAAACAAACATAATGATCAATCTTTACAATAAGGTGTTCAATTATTGCACGGCAAATATGGCAAATTGTGAGTTCCCAGGCCATTTTTGCAACCAAATATCCACTAAAGTAGCGCCTAGAGACGCAAAGTTTCTAATCTTGTACATGCTCAGAGGGATTTTTAATATCTAATTCCCAAAATTATTATTATTATTTTCTCTAATAACTAGCTTATTCAAAAATCCAAATTCACCTCAGAGACTATAATTGCAACTAATATACTGTATTTCTTTATCGACAAAATAAAACCATACATTTAAACCTGGCTGTATCAATCAATCAATATATTTAGTCATCAAAAAATAGGCAATTTTGGCCATTTTGATTATGAGCATTGGCCAATTGATTTTGAAAACTTTAAATGGTTACATAATCTACATTCACATTTGTCTGTAATCTACAGCAAGTTTCAAATTAATATCTGTATTATTTTCCTATTCACCTACAGTGTCTCTCCTTAAAGTCAATAATTAATAGCCGTTTTAAATTCTATTGAAGGATACTAAGAATTGATCCCATTTCTGAGCCTGTCCACTGTGTGGAATATGTGGGAGTAGTGTCTGCTGTAAACAAATGCGATTGCTGTTTATGTATCCTGATTCTGTGTTAAGGTGACGGACCAGATGCTGATCACGAGGATGAACATGAAGCGTATACAAAGACAACAGTTTCAGTTCACGTGTATTGAGACGCATGGATTTAGATTAATCAAGGAGGATTTTATGTTCTCTGCTTTACCCTACACATCCATGAAGTTTAACCAGTAATGCCCAACACCCCGACTTCCCCCGCTGCCATCTGGAAAAAATTACCAATTGATTGTTTTTCGTATATATAGCTTCTCACAAGCAAATATAGCCAATGCATTTGAAACGTTCTGTGGATTTTGATTTGATTTTGATCACTACCTCTTTTTAATTTTGTGTTCACTTCACAATCTTTTACTCAGCTGCTTCTCCCATCAGTTTGTTCCTGCCCTGGCAAAGTATCAAGCCGTTTTCTTTTTTGAAGGTGATGAATCTCCTGTTTCCTAACATTTGTGTAAAATCTCCTTATTTTCAGCCAAACCCCAGGCGTTTTGCTGCTTTTTCTCATCTATGTAAATGATCGCTTTTGGAGACTGTTTGTCAGACTTTATTTAGTTAATTGTTCCAAAGCTCTTGGTTGTGATTTTCAGTGAAAGGTTGATACATTTTTGGGATTGCAGACCATTACATCGCAGACATTATTAATTTGACAATCTTGTATACCGGATACATGACACTGTGGTGAACTGGTGTTAGTTTGAATCATGTGATGTAACCCACAAAAGGGACTTCTTTCTGGTAAAGCATCCTATTGGCCTCAAAGCAAAGAACGAGCAGTTATCGTGAGAAGGTAATGAGCGGTTAACGTTTTCATTTCTAAGTGTGGCTCTGATCTGGTTCGGTTTGTTGTGTTATAGACATGATTATTGTGCCATAAACAAGAAAGTCTTGCACTCTGGCTGAATTTGCACTTTGGCTACAAAAGATGATGCTGTAGTCTGTTGGATGAGCTAAACTGTTTATGGCGCAGTCATAACAGGAGATCAGAGAGGATGCCAGCACATGTAAATATAACTTTCAAACGTGTGTTCTATATCAGTCGAGGAAGATGTTTATTTAGCAAAACTGCAACCAATTTTTGAGTTATTGGCCAGCAACGGCCCTATTGGCTAACAAACAGTGTTGTCGATCAAAAGTTGACAAACTTTTATTGGGCTTACAGATTTGTAAACACCAATTCAAAATGCTGATAGATATGCCACTGTGTGAGATACAAATAGCCATAAATGGGACAAACAAATGTATGAATATTCAACACAATGAAAAGTTAATGTACCGCTGTGGGCGATTCTGGCCTCTGCGAAGCATCACGCAGCGGTTTTGGCTGAAGTATTTGGCTGTGTCGCCTGAGTCATGGACACAATCTGACCTTTGTATTGATGTGTGGTTTTTATGCAGTTTACAGAGGACATAGATGCCCCAGGGCTGTTCACATAAGCCAACTGAATTTTTCATTTCATTAGACCTGATTGTTTCACTTGGCGAGAGATTCTAATATTTCCAAAAATGGCCAACATACGTTCTTGGTCAGTATAAACAAATTTTACAATTACTTCTGTGCATACAATGTGTCTAACCCCATATAACCCTATTTTCCTTGAGTATGCACAGGAAGTGCTATGACTTTATACCTGTGTTCAGTGGCGGTTTGAACAGTTTGGGGGCATCGGCAAATATGGGGTATAGGGGCCCTTTATAAAAACTTTTTTGGTGGTTTGAATCCCCTTCAGTCACTCTACAGTGCCACATGAAACATACATTGTATGTTCAGAACCAAGATTTTGTTGCATTTTTGTGCATTTTGGCCCAAACCTTCGCAGGGCCCTAAGTGTAATTATGTCTTGGGGTCCTCACATATAATATACTATTGATTAAATTAGGTTTTAGGTCAGTCCTTCATTCAATTACATCAATTCACTTTTCATTTTTCAAAATCTTCTTGGACTGGCTTTTGCAGAGACTTGTTGTAGACTAGTGTTAAATAAATACAAATAGCTAAATAATGATTAAGAAAACTTAATTAGTAATATTTTTTGTTAATACCATGTTCATCCCTGGATCAATAAACAACAGGCAACAAAACTAGTCTCTCAGGTCTCTCGTTACTGGTTGGGGCAGCTTAGTTGGGTGCCCCATTTGCTTGATGTCAAAACTGCCCGTGTTGGTCTCAGTTTTACATTTATAGCGTGGGGCAAACTAAGCCATCACAGAGTCTAACGAGCTCCTGATTGGGGGCTCTGTGCAGCCTATGTATGCCGTAGAGGTAAGTATTTCTATTTTTACCCCAGCGGACAAACCCAAGCTTATTATTAATCACGGGATAATTGTGCGTGATGCGGGCCGGACATGCATGCATGAGATGGCCCCCGAGTTTGAGAACAGAGACTCTTAACCTCCTGACACACACAAAACTCATGATGTTTGATGAAAATATCCCGCGTCCCTGATCTGCTCCACTGCACGTCTCTGCTGAAGATGGGGGCTCACCTGTCAAACAAGGCCAGAACTCCGCACCGGCTGAACTGTAGTGATGTCTACTTACACTGAACTCATTGCTTAAAAGGCGCTCAGGGGGGAAGGCGTGCTTTGTTACCTGGCCCACCCTCCCACACCACAATCACCAGTAATCAGGCTCAAACAGTGCACGCAGCCCGCCCACATTAGCGATCCCATCTGAGGGTGATTGGTACTGACAAATGCAGGGGAAACGGTAATACGTGGCATAAGCCAGACTGTGTTTGTTTAGCCGCTGCACGGAGCTCCGGGCAAACAGGACGGTTTTGGTAAATGATGGATGGCGGGTACTGTAAACGGACCTGTCCCTGTTGGCGCTCCTGACATGTCTTTGTTTATGTACAGTCGTAGATTTATTGTACCAGAGCGGAACAATTTCAGGGAGATCTAGTTTTGCATTTGGGATTATATTTGAAATTGTGTTTTTAAAATCAAGATTTAGTTCAAAGTACGCACTAAAAACACATCTTGGAGCATCAACTTTTGAGAGAAGAGGGAAATGATTATTCAAGAGTCACATACAGCTCAGAACATGATTGTAACATGATTGCGTGTAAACCACAGTGTTCACAGGTTTTACACATGTAAGACTCATGGAGCTTGTATTTGTAGAGGATATTCTTTCCTAAATAATTGCAGCTCTTCTGATTTGCTAATTGTGGCCATTCAAATTGTGATTGTGCTCTTCAGGATTAGAGGTTATATTCCAAAATAAACATAGCTTTAGTGTTATGCTTCAAGGGGCGATAGTGGATCAGATGGTAGAGTGGGTCGTCTTATAACCAGAAAGTTGATGGTTTGAATCCTGACTCCCACAGGTGCATGCTGTCATTGTCCTTGACCAAGACGAGGTGAATGAATGAGAATGTGGATGGGTGAGTGGAAAAGCGATGTGCGTGCCTATAGGAAAAGTGCTATATAAGTTAAGACTATGTACCAATAGAGGTAATTAAAAGCAGGCAGATATACAGTAGCTTTTACTTTAGTTTCTCCTGTTCTTTTACTGCTCCATGAACTGAGACTAGGTAGACAAAACTATTAAATAAATGTTATCTAAAAAAAATATATAACATTTAGCACAAATAAAGAAAACTCTTCCTTTATACTACTCCAAACCCTAAACCAGTTCCTACTACCACAGAATTAGCCTTAAACATAACAACAAAAAAAGCCCCATGACGAAAACTGGGATTTACCAGATTTAGCAGTTTCGATTTACCGCACACCCTATATTGCAATACATTTATGATTGACCCGAGTTTCTGCAGGACATTAAGAACCATTAAAACTCATTAAATAAACTGTGCTAAAATGAAAGAATTAAATGCCACTAAAAGCAAGGAATTGGATCCAAACTAGTTTTACATCTTAATTTCTTTGAAAATAATGGCTTTGGTCATCTATTTTTACTACATAAGTTTGTCAAAAGTACTAAAGTTTTGGTTTAAAACAAATTTTGCCTTGCCAGCCAGACTACACGCTTTACAAGATGTATAGTCCAATCCTCCTCTTTCGCCAAATCAACAGCTGATCTACTAAACTATTTTAATAAGGAGTAAGAACGTCAGAATGATATGCGATTTGAGGGTTCAGACTTCCGCATTTAAGTGCCACGTTACAAATCTGCATCCGTGATTGGCTCGATGTTCGCAAAATTGTTCAACGATAGTCGGGATGCCCTGATCCAGCTTTTTTGCTTCCAATACGATACTTGGGGTTTGAATATCTACCGATACCCGATACCAACCGATACTGTGAGATTTTCACAAAAGTATGCTTGTAGATGACTTATTTGTTGGTTAAATGCAAAGAAACTGCAGCAAATCTGCAGAGAGTGAAAAAGTGACCGGTCCTTGTTACATTAAATAGAATCTTCCAAAAAACAGTGATGTGATCATTAATGTATTATACATATGTTTTATCAGTGATTCTGTCATGTGTTTCTCAAACTAAAATCCAAACACCAGTGGCCAATATGAAGCTATGTCACTACTTTGTGACTGAGTCATAGTTTCTGTCTCAGCCTTGACTTGTTGAATCTAGCATTAGCATACTGCTGCTAGCTGCCGTATTTTGCGCAGCGATCGATAGCGCTAATGCAGAGAGCAAAACCTGACTGAATTCAGTCATGAAATGATATACAAATGACATACAGCATGTCCATATTCACTTAAATTAAGTTGGTGAAAGTATCGGTTCGATATTGACATTTTTGTGGTATCGGCTCCAATATCCGATACCCATATCGGATTGGTGCATCCCTAAACGATAGATGGATCTTCTTTTGAACAGAAAGGAGGAGCGACTCGCTGGCCAGGCTAAAACGCATTCAATTGCAGTTTTGCCTGAAAAAGTATTTACACAACAGTTGCCCGTGTTTTCCAATTTGCTTTTGGATATAGAAATTGTACCTCATTCCACTGTTGGATAGAATGTTTGCTGATCTTAAAGGTTAAGGTGAGGTGAACTTTATTGTCCCCATAGGGAAATTTGTCCTCTGCATTTGACCCATCCTTCGATGCCGCTGGGGCAATCCGTCAGGAGCAGTGGCCGACCGCAGTGCAGCGCCCGGGGACCCATCTCCAGATGTGGAGCCAGGCTCATGGTCAGAATCACCTGGCTGGAGGATTTAACCTAATGTGCATGTTTTGAGTTGGGTTAAAGTCCGTAAGTTTGCAAAATGAGGAGAGAACAAGACATTTTAAAAGTAAACAACCTCCCCTCCTGATTGGCCCCTCCTCGGCCCCAGGACACAGGAAAGCTTGTCTCATTGGTCCACACAAATGCTCCAAGACACTGACTGAGATCAGCAAAGGGAGGGAATTTAGAATGAATGTACTTATTTTTAGTTACTTACTTCATATCAAACTTCAGGCACAGATGTCAATTATATTCATTCTGCTAAATCTGTAATACATTTAGACTTGCAGACTATGGCTTTCAGAAATGAAATATGCACAGGTTTGTGGCTTTATGGTATTTGGGCATTAAGATGGCATTAAAAGGCCTTACATTTGACTGGCTGCTGTCTTCCTGAACCAATAGCTCATCCTCTAACACTCCATCCCGTGCCGTCAGAGCAGCTGATTGGCCGCTATAAATGCACAGGAGAATCCCATTGTCCTGGAGGCACAGGGTGAAGGCGGGGAGTGTCCAGGCACAAAGGTGTGAGCAGCGAGAGCAGCGCTGGCCCGATCCATTTCACGATGTCATCACCCCTCCCCTGCAGCCCGCTCCTCTCACCTTTCAGCCCTCCTCAATGGGCTCTGGGAATTTCTCACCACGATCTGGTTAGCCCCATTACAAAGAACCCCGTGGCCAGCCTGAGCACACGCAAAAAAGAAAAAGACGCATTCATCACCGGACGGTCTGAAAGGGAAACGAGCACTGACAGGCGCTCTCCTGTGGACAGAGTTTTAGCGATTTGTGTGACCCTGCTCCGATGCTGTTGACATGGAAACACACTCGAGATTGTTCCTGTGTTTGTGCAAAATTTCAAGATCGATTTTTGCCAGGCCCCTTGTGCTAATTCACTTTCCTGTTCTGCGCAACAAAAATCAACCGTTAGTGTGTTTTACATCGTGTCCGTTGCAACACACTGTCTCATGCGAGTTGCAACACACTTCCCGGGAACCGTTTAGGTTTACAGACCAGAATCTAAACCTTCCCACTGCTCTGTTTGTTTCCAGCTGACATCAAGGCTTTCGCGGCGCCGACTGTTGGAAATCATACTCAGTTTTACATCGTTAAGTTGCCTCACACGTTTTTTTTTTTCTCTCTCCTCATAGCATTCCTGTCCTATTTTCCTCCACAAGACACCGTGGGGTCACTAATATTTTTCTATTTGGTTTAAACCAGCTGAGAAGAAAGGAGGGAATTCATGTTTGAACGTTTTGACAGGCCGCGTCCAAGAATATACGGCTTCCCAGGACGGAGGCCACGAGCAACACATACTATATTCACATGCAGTACATTGAGAGTAAACTTAATGCGGCTTCCATCGAGGGAGGGCCAGACCGGTTTATGAATATTGATAGTCTGGCGGCTGGGCTTTGGGTCAGCTGTAGACCCTCTCGAGCAGCGTTAATGTATTCCACTTACTTCGACACACAGACAATAAAGTACAGCTAGCTACACTGACAGTCACACAGTGTTTGCTTCATGATGGCTTATGCATTTTGGCCAGAGGCAAAAAATCTTTCCGATCAACCTACAATAGAAGTGTTGAAATATGAGGGCCGTTGCCATAGAAAGGAAAATATCTAATATTTTGCATGGTAAAGTCCCAAAGGTGCCACCCATAACAGGAAAATGTTGCAATTGAAACCTATCCAGAGCTGGTCTTAGAAGAAAGAACTTTTACTTAGTCAAGAGTTGGGACACATTGTTATTTAACAAAAACAATCAAACTTTATGATTGATGCAAGGTTAAGTTTTGTTTTTGTTGCTCTGTATTTTGCACCTGGGCACACATTTGATCTGGAGTACTTAGCTGGAGCACCAAGAGGAAACCCATCTTGATCTAAACATTGGGCCTCATTCACGAAACAAACTTACAAACAAAATTTGTTCTTAAGGCCGACTTAAGAACATTTTGGGCATTCACAAAATTTGTTCTTAGCTGAAAGAGCTCTTCTGGAAGAACAAATCCTAAGAACAGTCAGGAGGACTCTTGCGCACAAAAAAAAAATCATCTCTCTTTAAGAACAGTTTTGTCTTCTTAAGAACGCTTCGTGAGTCAGACTTAAGTTTTTCTTAAGTTTCTCCTAAGTTGTACTTAAGAACTTTTTCTTCAGAAAATATTCGTGAAGGCCCATTGATCTGACTCAAATGAGTAAAAACCATGGCTGTGGGATACGCTCTTAAGACGTGATTTGCACATGTGAAAGATGATGTGTGCTAAAGTTGTGCAAAAAGCAGGAGCAGATTTTTGTCTCTCATAAACGCTAAAAAAACACAACATAACCTCATTTATATACCAGTGTTAGGGACCAAGCAGTGAGGCAAGGAGACAAAAAGCATTAAATCATCAAAAATCGTTTATTGGCCCAAAACAAGCCAGTAAAAGAGGTCAAACTAATGTAACTTCACAGAAAACAAAATGTCAAAAGTAACGTAAGCAAACTGACCTCTCCAAATGAGGCACAAAACAACTTAAATACCGCTTGGACAATACCACAACATAAACAAGATAGAACGTAGAACATAGAACATACTAAATACAAACGAAGGGACAAACAAAGCCCACTTAACCCAGTCCCCCTCTGCCATGGTCTGGTCCATGCCCCTGGTTCAGGTCCGCCCCCGAGCCACTCCTCAGCTCTTAAAGGGGCAGAGAAGAGTGTTAGTCAATCAGTGTTCATCTCTGTGGGGTGCAGCCATCACACAGGGTAACAGCGTTTACCTGCCGCTACCTCCCGATCACTGCTGGAAAATCCCAACCAGAGTATCCAGGT
>OMNZ01110708.1:44642-54875 GCA_900303255.1 Lesueurigobius sanzi
CTATCGGGCTTGAACTTTACTGCATGCCAAGAATAACGTTACATGAACGACTTCCTGTTTTATATCAAAAGGCACCTACAACAGACAAGAATCAGACCATATAGAACGATGTCAGAACAATCGATGCTAACCTAAATACACCACAGCTTTGAATACAGCTTTGCACCGTTTTGGAATTTTCTCAATGAGCTCAATGGTTTTCACTTCAGACTGTTGAAAACCATTTCAGGTCACTTACCTTAGAAGCTCATTGAGAAAATGCCAAGAATAGAGTCTTCAGAGAACAGAGAAGCACCACACCGTATTTTGTGGTCCAAAGAAAAAGAAAAGAGAAAAATGATCTGATGAAGGCATAAGGCCGAAACGTCCGAAAAGGCCGAAAGATTTTGGACATCTAAACTGAGTGTGCAATGCTTCTCTGTTCTCTGGAAATTTGACCTCCGCATTTGCATCTCATTCATACTTGTTCGGTGTGCGATACCTGCTCTTTCTTCAAGAATAGAGTCTTCCCATTTTGAAGAATTTGAACTATTAAAGTCATTTCACCCTTCTTTGTTTCCTACATAATCCCATGTGTTCATTCATAGTTTAATGCCTTCAACGACAATCACACAATGTGAATAGTGTTGAAAATAAAGAAAAGCCAATTCATGAAATGTGATTCCAAACTTTTGACTGGTACTGTACTTCAGAGTAAAACTTTCAGATTTATTTTCCACAATCTCACTCACTTTAAATCAAATAGCCACGCGTCAATCAATGACTACAGACAGGTTTATGTTTCCCTACACCTCATTCATTCCCTGCTGTCCCCATACTTGAGCTGCCTTTACCCACTTCTCCTGCTTTCACTCCTGGTCCGAGAGCGTAACTGTGGACTCCGGTGTGAGCGCGTGGGCACCTCTCGTCCCACCAATTTGATGAAACCCACCGATGACCTGGAGTATCAGCCCGTTGCCCCGGAGAGAGGTGGGAGCTGCAGCCCATTCAGAGACACCCTTTTCCCCCGTACAAGTCATTCTTAAGGCACATGGCAGGGCTACTGTGCAATCGTGATTCATCTCCATGTCGTTTTATCGTTCTCATAAGGAAGCCCCAGCGTTGCAAACCTCAACTTCGATGTATGATCATTGTATAAAACTAATTAAACTCTGTACTTGTGTTTTGTTGAGATGTCACTCAGGCTGTAATGTGTTTGTCTAGAGGCCCACGTCATTAACTTCATCGTATCTCTGCTCTAAATGCTTTCTTGCGCTGGTGTTGGATTTATGCATTATTTATACAAGAGGATCAATAATTCCCACCGCGGACCAGTCAGATCTCTACTGTTCAAGATGAACTCTGTCACATCATTTCCATAAACGGCTACACGGTCCAACAATTGACCATGTAAATATACTTTTGTATGGAGGTTTCTTTTCTTATTAAAGACTGTCCAATGGCATGAATGTATGTCGTCCTGTTGAAGATCTGGCCTTCCTGCGTTTGTGTGTGAAATTTACTTTACATTTGTTATGGACGATTAAGGATTTAAAGGCTCTAAAGGGGATTGATTGTATTTCATGGAGCAAGAATGGGCTTAGTTTCACATTATTTCTTGGTAAATCCTTGGTCAAGCACGTTTCTGTCTGTCTCAGGGTGCAAGGGGATTGAGATTTTGTTTTGAAAGTAATTTATTTAGTGTTAGACAACACTACGCTACTTTCATCTGTGCACAGTGTCGTGAGGCTCATGAAGTTCAGCTCAAAACGGAGAATTATTAAACCTTTCAGATTTGAAATACTTTTTTCATGGGCTCATTCGCTCATTCACTCTGGGCTATTGGGACTTAGGGTTTTACAAACAGGAACGTGACATTGTTAAATTGAGATTTGGCCAGAAGCGGTCAAGGTGACACGGACTAGTTTTTGTCTTTGTCAGATGTTTATGATTAATAACAACATATTTTACATCAAAAGTCATTTGAAGACAGAGAAGAGGAGCCAGCTCGGTCTCTGGATGTGGAGGTATTTGTATCAACTTGGAAAATCTTTTAACATTTCCACTTCGGACTTCCTTCACTAAATCTTAGAGATATTTTCTGTTTCCTCAACGGAAAGAAGGAGAAGAGCTACAAGGAACATGGTACGGGAATGCTTCGTATTTTGACTTTCTGTATTTGTTTAACTTTATTTGACTTTATATTAATGGGTTATAAGTAATGGACATCCTTCTTGACAACAATGCATACCTCACATTCTAATGCCATACTATCCATACTGCACTGTGTTAAACTAATACAATCCTGTCCTTGTTTTATTCCTATGTGGAGTTCAATAAATATTTAAACAGTACATGCCAGGAAGCATACAGCTGGCAGATAATCACTTACAGAATAAAACATTTATGAAGACTTAAATACTTCTCCTGAAGAGGCGCGGAGTAAAGTTGCATCACAGTCTCAAAACTTGGAAAAACAATTTGCTTGACTTTTTTTTTAATCTACTTTCTAAATCTAAATGTAATAGATGTCACCCACAGAAAGCGATCCACAATGAAACTGCACCAATGTTCCTTGTAGAGTCTATTACTGTATGCAATGTATCCATTAGTATACATTATAAATCTACTTTAGCAGCATGTAGCTATGGCTAACATCTGTGAACTTTGAAGCTATTACTTTTGACAATAAGTGCTTTGTATCATACTCCTAGTCCCTTGTAGCCTTCCCTGTGACAACTGCTTATTCTCTGCTCGACATGTTTCCAAAAAACATTTTTTGTTCATTCCACAATATTTGCATGCATGATTAATAAGTTCCATGAGGTCAATAACAAGTTCAATCCCATTTTACTAAAAACAAATCCCCAAATTATGTGTGAAGAATGTGAGAATATTGTTATAAGTATACATTTATACATGCAAGTTCCCCAATTCTCATCATTCTTAATGACTTGGGCACCACCCAAAGTTCCCCCACTGGACCACTGGCCTGAATGTGGCAAACAAATCAATCCTTCTCCATTCTCCGCTACATTGTTTTCATCACCTAAAATACAGTTGTGCTCAAAAGTTTACATACCCTTTTAATCTTTTGGCCATTTTTCATAGAATATGAATGATAACACAAAAATCTTTTTTCCTCATGATTAGTGGTTGTGCGAAGCCATTTATTGTCAAAGAACTGAGTTAACTTTTTTGAAATCATAATGAAACAGAAACTACTCAAATGTCCCTGATTTAATGTTTTCATGACCTTCAACAACTGCCAGGAAAACTGTTCAGGAGCAAAGAAAAACGTATATTTGTTTCAAGATGCACAATATGTAAAATTTGATCAGGGACATTTGGCTACTTTCTAGTTGAAAAGCGTAAACAAACAGATTTTGTGACAATAACTGGCTTCACACAACCACTAAGTGAAAAAAAGGTTTTTGTGTTATCATTCATATTCTATGAAATGTATAAGTTTACGTATGTAAACTTTTGAGCACAACTGTATCTTCTCACTCTATCACTAAAATTAGAATAAAGCTAAATTAATAGTAGTTAATCAGACTAAACTAAAATCTCTTCAGTGACATGGTTTGAAAGAGCCTCATTTAATTTAAATTCCCTGACATAAGAATAGTTCTGTACTTTTTTCATGTGGGAGGAGCTCCATGAAGCAGCGCAATATGATAACATGTTTGAATAATACTATAGCATGAATGTAAAACTGACTTAAATATGCACTATAAAATTACTAATTTTAGATTAAATCAACTAAATTTCCGTTCTCAAACGGAAATTGTTTGACTAAATTATACATTTTCCCCAAAAGACTAAAAATATGTTGCCAAAAGGAACACTTACTCCCAGCCTTGTATTTTGAAGTTCCTACGGCAGTCTTACTTCCCCTGTCTCTCTCTCAGATGTCTTTATATTTCTGAGTTTAAAGAGTTCACCAGTGCAGAGATGTACAGCTGAAGGACTGTTCATCATCACAGGCACCTCACACATGTACAATGCAACAGTCAAATCTGCACTGCTGACTACAGAGGCCCGGCCCTTTTGGCTCAGCCCCACAATGGCGGTATGTACTGTATATTCACATATCAATCTTCCCCCCTGTCTGCGGCCTCGCACCATAGTTCTCATTAACTCTTGGTTGTTTATTAATAGGCATCCCGCCAAGTCGTCCTGTCCTCCTAATCCCAAATGAATAGGCACTGTGTGGAAAGGGTAAACAGAGGAGCGGAGCAGCCTTGGTCCATCAACACCTCTGCAGCAGCTGTATCGCCTGACAGTGAGCACCGGGTCAAAGCCATTGAGGGCCCGCTTGACACCCAGCGACACCCCGTGACACCCGACACTGTCCCTCACCTAAAACCCAGTCACCTCTACAATTCACGGTAATCCTGTCACAGCCATGTCCTCTGCAAACCCTCTGTATGTAGATTTATTTTTAGAAATGTGTGAACAAATGGGGGACAAAAAGCAATGAGTATGTCATGGCTAGATTACATTTGTGTCAGGAATAATGGCTATCAGGTGTCCCAAAGCACCTCCAGCTTTAGGAAGGCAGCTCTATTTAATGCCTGGACATCATAAATCAACAGAGCTATAGACCATGGCGACCTACATTCAATTTAAACAGGGCCTTTGCTGGGAAATCACTCTGCTCTACATAGGATGAGCCTGCACTTTCATCCGCTTATAATAATGAACTCTCAAACTTAGGTGCACTGTGGCAGAGTGGTTACTGTGGCTGATGTCTCTGAAGATTGTGGGCTCCATTAATACATTCCATGGCATTCTTAAACTTTTCACACCAAGCACCTTATAAAATCTGCCTCACTGTCACCTTCAATGAAAGTATACCCAATTAACATAATAATATAATAACACAGCTATTGTTGCCAATATCCCACAGTCCATGGAGAGGACTGGGATGCTGGAAAAACGACTTGTTTACCTAAATGACGTACTAATCAAATCTGTATCACCAGAAGAAGCCCATGTCCCACCAGCGGTACATGCACCACAGTCTGAGAACCGCTGGCCGGTTGGTTTGCAGTCCGAATCCTGTCTTGAATCCAGTTGTTGAATGTGGATGAATGGTAGTGGTCGTTAGCAGGGCAGCTGTGGCTACATACCTACATAGTTTACCACCACATATGGTATATGTGAGTGAAAAAGCCCTATGTGACCATGTCTGTTAAAGGCACTATCCCCCTCTTTGGTGCTTTTGATTAAATAGTCATCATGGTAAAGCATGCGCCCCTGCTAAGCCCCTGCTAAGGCTGTTGATAAGTTAAATAAATGAACTTTCTTAACAGAATACGTTTTTTTTTAAAATAGTAACTGAAAATTGCATCTCGTTCAGTGGCATCTAGCCATTTGGTCCGAATAAACTGCATACACTTTTGCCAGAGTCATCTGAAAGCAACTACACAGACATTAGTAATGTGAGGTCAAACATGCTTTGAACATTACCAACCCATCCAAGTCTCCACATGTTTCTTCACCCTCCATCATTTTGATCTGATTTGAAGTATTTCTGTTGTTCTTTCTTATTATCAAAATACTCATCATGCAGAGGGACATCTGTAGCTCTGCTGGTGGATATGTTCGACCTATAACCCGAAGGTTAATGATTCAATCTTGCTATAGTATTACATGTTGCAGTTGTGTCCAGTGGCAAGACTAGAATTTAATTTATCACAATATTATTATATAATATAATATTTATTATTATTAGGCCTACATAAAATGCTCAATTTTAGAGCATTTGCTCACATTTCATTACCAAACTAATAGCTATTTCATAAATAAGCTATGTCTGTGTAAGCTCTCAGTCGTAC
The DNA here is from genome assembly GCA_900303255.1 of Lesueurigobius sanzi. Lineage (NCBI taxonomy): Eukaryota > Metazoa > Chordata > Actinopteri > Gobiiformes > Gobiidae > Lesueurigobius > Lesueurigobius sanzi. Next base: position 50,468 of record OMNZ01110708.1, read on the forward strand.
AGGAGTTGCCCATCTGTACTCTTTTGTTGAAGTGTGTGGGACCTTTCACTGCGTATCCAAGGAGCTTCGCCAGCGACAATAATTCTGAACACAGACATGCTTAACAGAGACCACTGGGACTGGGAGGGGTTTACCAGTCCCCGCCTCTCATCCCCTTCACATTTCAACTACAGAGTACAGTTTCATAAATCTACAGTAAGTGAAACTGCTTATAACTTTGGTCATTTGGTGAAAAATTGGTGATTCAAGGGCTCTGTCTTTCAGGTAACTCGTGCTTGAAATACAGGAATATTAAGTTAAACATAATGATGTGATTAGTTTGCAATTAATCCATAATAAGGTAAGAGATAAGATGAGATAGTTCTTTATTATCACAATGGAGAAATGTACTTGTTACAACAACTAAGGTCACACAGGGGGGTGAAAACAAGTCTGTGTCTGAAATGTGCCACCATAGAAGAAAGTAAGTTTGCAAATAGGTTATTATTATACTAGAGTAAAATAAAACTAAAATAAAATAAATGTCTCTTAGAATCTACCATTAAAAAACTGTATAGACATCTCTTATGTACACCGAATACGAAATAAGAATATCAACAAAAACAAACAGGATGTGTTAATTCATTAATTCATTCAATTAAGTTAAAGCACTACCTTTAATACCACTGGCTCACACTTCATGGTGACTATGAAGCCCTGACTGGTGGTGGTCACAGAGACCAGTCTGTTTCTGGGCAGCAGTGGTTGAAAAAGTAGCTTACCACCACTGAGTGTGACTGAGTGGTGAATGAATCATCCAATACAAAGCCCTTTCTAAGAAGAAACTATACATCCATTGCAGAGTTAGTGGATCAAGTGTAAAACAAAACAAAAACACAGGTGTTTGACAGTTTGGTTCAGTGAAAGAATTTAAACTGAATCAAATGATTGTACTGTCTTTAAAACGAAACATTTACAAAGTCCACCGTAGCACTGCGTTCATTTATCTTCTCAGTATTTGTCAGCGTATCACAGCCCAGCGTCTGTAACATGAAGATCCCTCTCCCGGTCCCATCACAGCGGGACAAGTGGAGGCTGAGCTTCAGGTATCCGCCTTGGCTCGCATTCAACAGCGCGGTTTAAAGTCAACACAAAGACACCAAGTACTCGCTCTTTCATTAGCGCGCGGAGACCTCATACTGTTGACTCTCGCTCTTTACGGCTGGATTATAGTCATAATACTGGGATTGTGGGACCGTGTTACGAGCCTGGAGGGAGATGTGGCTGCTGCAGTGAGTGTAGACACCACTCTGCTCCTGGACCGCTCTGGTCATCCTCCGCTCAGCTGTTAAACTCATTCCCAAAACCCAATTTCGGTCACCTCCACAAACACAGTAAAATCTCACTCTTTCTGTCACTCAATGTCTTCTTTATTAAAATCTTTCCCAAATGTTACAGCTTGTGTTCTTCACACGCTCGAGTTCCACCGTAATAAAAAACATTGTGGTGTCCAGCCATAGACACATTGATATCGATCGGACGTGTGGTGTTCTGGGTAAAAAAAAATGATGACAGTTTTATTGGCCTGGCTTTGGGCATATTCGAGGCTGATGTCATCCCATTCATATAAGGACTCAGTGGCGCGCTCAGAGACGCTGTGGCTTTCTATAGTTACCTTTCAGTAACTAAAGATGACGACACATGCAATACAGTATACGTGTAGTGGCATAGCAGAGAGGGGCCCCTTAAGGTGACAAAGCAGCACAATGAGGAAAGTAAGATCAGATTCTGTCCGGATGTTGTAACTATTGTGTGCTTCAAGATGTTTTGAAGTAGGTGCTTGTTCTTGGATAACATCATGTGTTTTTTCTTCCCCTATTTATAGAGGAAGGAGCTTAACATGGACAGAGGTGAGTACTGTGAATGCTGGAACAATGGTTGGAAGAAGGGGAGAAATTGTAGAAATGCTGGCAAAGAAAGCAACATGGGATTTTAAAGTTTTTTGGCATTGTATCTTTACTTGGTAAATACAAACATAAATATGGTGATAAATGAGGATCTAAAATGGAGCAAACAGTTCTGAACTCGGGATCGAATCTGAAGAAATGCAAAACATGCTGCGGACCATTTGTTTTGCAAAACACTTTTATTTGAGCATTAGAGGAATTGCTTTCGTGAAAGTAGCAATATAGGTTAGGATTAACCCCTTAAACCCTACAGGACCCACATTGGGCACTAAAATCGCTCTCCTTCCTCTCCCCTTCCCCTCTCTCTGTCTCTTTCCTTCCCCTCTCTCTTTCCTCTCTTTCTCCTTCCCCTCTCTCTCTTCTTCCTCTCTCCCTCTTTCCTACTTCTCCAGCTCTCCTTCCCCTCTCTGTCTCTTTCCTTCCCCTCTCTCTTTCCTCTCTTTCTCCTTCCCCTCTCTCTCTTCTTCCTCTCTCCCTCTTTCCTACTTCTCAAGCTCCCCTTCCCCTCTCTGTCTCTTTCCTTCCCCTCTCTCTTTCCTCTCTTTCTCCTTCCCCTCTCTCTCTTCTTCCTCTCTCCCTCTTTCCTACTTCTCAAGCTCTCCTTCCCCTCTCTGTCTCTTTCCTTCCCCTCTCTCTTTCCTCTCTTTCTCCTTCCCCTCTCTCTCTTCTTCCTCTCTCCCTCTTTCCTACTTCTCCAGCTCTCCTTCCCCTCTCTCTGTCTCTTTCCTTCCCCTCTCTCTTTCCTCTCTTTCTCCTTCCCCTCGCTCTCTTCTTCCTCTCTCCCTCTTTCCTACTTCTCCAGCTCTCCTTCCCCTCTCTGTCTCTTTCCTTCCCCAGTACCCAAATTGGGCACCTGGTGGGGTTTAAGAGGTTAAGGTGGTATGGTAAGGATAAACTTTTCTGTCTCTCTTCTGTCCACTCCATTTGACCTTGGACCTTGTTGTTGTGAGGCAAGAGCACTAACTGCCCCTGCTCCAAAAGTGTATTTAATTACATCCATAAGTAAAAAGCAATGCTGAAACAATAGTTTACACATTCATTTTATTGAGTCCGAACTGTATGCAGACTTTAGTCCAACGTTTTGCAAAATTGACACACATTTATTATTTTCCCCCTCTCAGTAAATCTAAGGTATAACACTGTATCATGATTTTGATTAATGTTGAAGAAGGGTTTTGATTTTCTCTTTTCCTTGTGTTTTCCTGAGGTTCAGCCCCATCTCGTGACTGCAGGCCTGGCCCGAGCAGCAGGCGTCCCAAACAAAACGAGAGCATCCTGCGGAGCTGCTACCATCAAGCCTCACACCGACAGCCCTTGGCACGAGTTAAGACACTGTGCACCAACAACAAATACCACACAGCAAAGAAATCACCAACATTTTCTTGAAATAAGTATATTTGCAATTGATTTTGAGGTGGTGAAAACATCTGCCGGTGGAAGTATTTTCCTCATTGCCCTTAAACTTAGACCATGGAGCTCAATAAAAAATAAATTCGATTTTTTACTTTTTAATTTTCACTATGCAGCCATATTACGTGAACGCATGCGGCTATATATAAACCTTTTTCTTTTTCTTGATAAATTTGATTGGTGCGGCTTACACTCAGGTGCGCTCAATAGGCCAGAAATTAGAATATTTGTTTTTTCTAAAGTCCCTTTTTCGGATCTCAGCTACTGATCAGAATCACTGTTGCCATAACTTTGACCAATATAGGAGGAGTTTTCTCTGAGCTGACCTGTCAATCAACCTGCACACACTTGTTTTTAAGCAGCCAGGCTCAGCACATGCACAGGGAACGATCAGGGGCTTTCAAGTCCAATCAGGAGGGGAGGGAGCTAGATTGTTTACTTTGGAAATGTCTCTCTTTCTCCTCATTTCGCAATCTTAAACTTCTATGGTGTGGAAATTTTTATGAAAAAAACCTTGATATTAGTGTGTATTTGACTTTTTACTGACTATAGTGGCTATATGGGGGTCAAAGGTTTTAACCCTCTGGAGTCTCATATCCCCGGTCCGCGATATGAGACCTGTGATACCCGCGTCGTCGAAGACTTTCATGAATATCTCCGCGAGTAAATGACGCAGAGACTTACTGTTTTTTTGCATTGGAAAGAGGAGGGTTGGGGCTTTAAAATGAGCCCACCCATGTCCTTCTATGCTAAAACTGCTGACTCTGCTCAGGGATTCAAAACGGCACTAGATAAAAACTTGGGGCTTTTTTTGTCTGAAAACTTGACTTCTTCATCCTGAAAATGTGTGGACTAAAGTATGGAGTAACATTGTGCCAAAAATGGGCACAACTATGGGGTAACATTTAGGACAATTTTTTTGTTGTTTTCTTTTTTTCTCAAAAATGTGAATATCTGGAGAATAAAGACAGATTTCATTATTAGTGGAATAATAATCAAAAAAGTGCTATGAGGCCTCCTTTTTTTTCTCTCTCCCTGTCTCTTTCCATCCT
>OMNZ01110709.1:0-11162 GCA_900303255.1 Lesueurigobius sanzi
GAGTTTAGCAAGTTAAAAGTTAATTGTACAAATAATCTACGGGAATCTACGGGTCAGTTCCAGTCGACTGAGGAACAGTTTTGTACACAGGGCCATCGGGAAGCTGAACTCCCTTCCCTCCCTCCCTCCCCTCTGTCCCCTCCCCCCGCTCCACAATCAAGGATGAGAGAAACATAATTTCGAACCATTCACATGGTTTGACAAATAAAGAATCTTGAATCTTGAATCTTAAACCTTTTGATAGTTTTGTTTTGTGTGAATAAGTTCAATAATTACAGAGATATTTATTTAAAACGAGGTCAACACATCTGTTACATGACAGATCTTTCCTTCATCTCAGTATGGGCTCTTTAAATTGTAATGATGCCACGTGAACACAACCTATTCCTTATCTGAATTGCCACATTTACTGTATGTGTTTACGTCTCGTTCCGAAGAAAATGGCAGATAGTCAGATTGTATCATACATTTTTAAATTTATTTTTTACATTTTTGGCAATTAAATAGTCATTATCTTAAGTTGCATACCCATCTGTTGCCAGCTGCTCATTTATTTATTTCACTATATATTTAGTATAATGAAAAGGCAGGAGAATATTGTAAAACTAATTAGCAGCAGTGGTAAAAAACAGCAGCAATTTAATACTTTTTCTGACACCACCTGAAATATTTACTCGAATCCCCTGAAGCCACAATTATGAAATATAAAGTTGAGAGGAAAATTGGTTTACTGCGTAGTCTTACTTTTGTTTTAATAAAATCTCCTCTGCATCATGTAGTAGGCTATTAAATAAAAACGCCTTCGCCTTCCCTCAGGTGAAGGACCAGGAGTTCCCGTACAGGAAGAATCTGGCTCGCGTGTTGGTGGAGGTGGAAGACATTAATGATCACGTGCCCATCTTCACCAGTGCACTGTACGAAGGCTCGGTGTACGAGTCTGCTGCAGTGGGGTCCGCTGTGGTTCAAGTCACCGCTTTAGACAAGGACAAAGGCCAGAACGCGGAGCTGCACTACTCCATCGAAGCAGGTAATACGATTCTAGTCTAGTGTCGAAAGTACCTTGCCCTTTGAACGCTATTGTAGAGAAAAACTTTCTTTGATTCAACAGAACATGGCTGGTTTAAGTCCAGTGTTATATTTGTGTGATCTATTGATATTGTCGCCTTTTTATTTACCTAAAAAATCCACGATTATACCTTTCAACTTCAGTGTTGACAATAAATGCAACTGCACAATCAATTGTACACTGCAAAAAGTGAACTGTAGATAAGTTAAATTTGCTCGAATTCAGAATATTTGATCTTATTGCGAGTAATTTTGACTTGCCAAGTAAAATTATCTGCCAATTGAACAAGTATTTTTGCACTATAAGGAAAAGCATATAATTTCAAGTACATTTAGATTTATTATCTCATTTTTAGTGCAAGAAGTTGTTTTTTCTTAATTTAAGTGCAAAAGTACTTGTTCCATTGGCAGATAATTTTACTTGGAGAGTCAAAATTACTCAAAATGAGGTTGAATATTCTGAATTCAAGCTAATTTTACTTATCAAGAGATCACTTTTTGCAGTGTAGTACCCGTTTTATAAGTAACATTGTTTGATGAACTCTCTAATCTATAAATTATATCTTTTCATTTTACAGGAAACACTGGGAACAGCTTCCACATAGAGCCAGTTTTGGGAATCATCTCAGTCGCTCGGGATTTGGATTTATCAAGTATCGGTCATTATGTCCTCACGGTCAGAGTCACGGATAACGGCTCTCCGCCTCTCTCTACCACCACAGTTGTCCGGATCGCTGTCACCCTTTCGGACAATGCTGGACCCAAATTCCCCCAACCGGAATACCAAGCCGAACTTACGGAAAACGCTGCCATCGGGACATCGGTTATTACTATCAATGCAGTTAGCCAGACGACGCTTACGTACAACATCAAACTGGGCAATGCTAATCACGTTTTTCAAATCAATCAATACAGCGGAGTGATAACCACGCAAAAGCCGCTAGACTACGAGACCAAGCCATCGTATACGCTAATCGTCCAAGCTGCAAACATGGCTGGGATGGCAACAAATGTTACCGTAATTATTCAAGTGGTGGACGAAAATGACAACCAACCTGTTTTCCAGCAGCTGCACTATCGGGGTAGCATTAGCGAGGCTGCGCCGATCAATAGCGTAGTGCTAAATTCTGATAATTCTCCCTTGGTTATTAAAGCTACAGATGCTGATCGCAACCAGAATGCTGTATTGATTTACCAAATTGTTGAAGATACGGCCAAGATGTTTTTCACTGTGGACTCAGGAACTGGATCGATACGGACCATAGCTAACCTAGATCACGAAACAATATCTACCTTTCATTTTCATGTTCATGTAAGGGACAACGGAAAACCACAATTGACGGCTGATAGTCCCACAGAAGTTACTATACAAGTTATAGACACTAATGATTCTCCGCCACGCTTTACTCAAAATGCCTACGAAGCTGTTTTGCTATTACCAACTTATGTAGGAGTTGAAGCGCTTCAAGTCTCAGCTATCGACCCAGATAAAGACGTGCCAACTGAGCTAACATATACGCTAACAGATGGAGTTTTGGAGCATTTTACAATCAAACCATCAAGCGGCATCATTGTTGTCAAAAATAACAACTTCTCAAAAGAGCGCTTCAGATTTAGCATCAAAGTTTCAGATGGTAAATTCTCCAGCTCTGCTTTGGTGACGATCCTTGTCCGAGAGGCTCTGGATTCTGGCCTTAGCTTCTCCCAAAGTGTCTACACGTCTTCGATTCAAGAAAACATTTCAAATATCACCAAAGTGGCTGTCGTGAACGCCATTGGAAACCGTTTAAATGAGCCATTGAAATATACTTTGCTAAATGCTGGCACAAGATTCAGAATCCGCCCTACTTCTGGCGTGATCCAAACAATGGGAATACCTTTCGATCGGGAAGAGCAAGAGTTTTACGAATTGGTCGTCGAAGCTAAACGTGAACATGACCGTTTGCATGTAGCTCGAGTTTTGGTGAGAGTCCAAGTTGAAGATATCAATGACAATGCTCCCGTTTTTGTTGGACTGCCTTATTACGCTGCAGTTCAAGTGGAAGCTGAACCGGGATCTCATATTTTCAAAGTCATGGCCATAGACGGAGATAAGGGCATCAACGGAGAGGTGTCGTATTACCTTAAAGACGATCATGGACATTTTGAAATCAACCGCCACACTGGGACTCTGAGCCTTAAACGTGCATTTGAATCGGATTTGTCCAACGTAGAGTACCAGATGGTGATTTTTGCAAGAGATGGAGGGTATCCCCCTTTATCTACAAGTGTTGAGTTCCCGATAACTGTTGTCAACAAAGCGATGCCTGTTTTTGACAAATCTTTCTATACCGTATCTGTGAATGAGGACATTTCGATCCACACGCCAATTCTAGGCATCAATGCTACAAGTCCAGAAGGCCAAAACATTATCTATACTATTGTGGATGGTGACCCGTCTCTTCAATTCGACATTGGTTTTGATACTGGTGTGATTAGTGTCATTCATACTTTGGATTACGAAGAGGCCTCCTCTTACCGTTTAACTGTAAGAGCTACTGACTATCTGACCAGTGCGAGAGCTGAGGTTGACGTGGATATAATTGTTCTAGATGTAAACGACAACACTCCTACTTTCCAAAAAATGTTTTACAAAGTTGTTTTATCAGAATCAGTCATGATTGGAACTCCAGCGCTCCAAGTTATTGCTACAGACAAAGATTCAGAGAAAAATAACAATGTACGCTATCAGATTTTTTCCAATGAGCACAACAGTACGGATTATTTCCACATTGATAGCAGTAGCGGACTGATATTAACGGCACGTATGCTTGATCATGAACTTGTCCAGCAGTATAACTTCATTGTAAGAGCTACAGATAATGGTTTCCCACCTTTGAGCAGTGAAGTCTCAGTCATTCTTGTTGTGAACGATTTAAATGACAACCCTCCGGTTTTCCACCAGCTTCTATATGAGGCATATGTGAACGAACTGGCTCCAAGAGGACATTTTGTAACCTGCGTCCAAGCTTCGGATGCAGACAGCTCTGATTTTGACAAACTGGAGTACAGCATTTTGTCTGGGAATGAGAAAATGAACTTTGTGATGGACAAACGGACAGGGATTATCACATTATCCAGTCATCGTAAGCAAAGGATGGACCCAGCTTATAGTCTGAATGTGTCCGTTTCCGATGGAGTTTTTACTAGCACAGCCCAAGTTCATGTTAAAGTTTTGGGGGCCAACTTGTTCAGTCCGGTGTTTGACCAGAACCTGTATGAAGCCGAGATCAGGGAGAACTCGCCATCGGGAACCAAAGTAATTCAGGTAAGAGAAAGTGACACTTCTATTCAGTGTGATTGTGTGAGGAGTGTTGTGCAAATGTTACACAGGGTAATAATTAGTATTGCATTACACAGAGTTCTTCTAAATTGTTTATACAAGGACAGAAAGTACTGTACCTGCTTTTCAGAGTTCACTGTTGTTTTCAAAATTAATTTATACTTCGATATGTTTAAGAGGTGAATTAAGAAGATTTCAAGAATTTCAATATGAACTGCTTAGTACTCTTTTTACAGACTAATCACAACATGCAACTTCCAATTTTCAGTCTTACTTAATAATATGTTTGTCTTCCTAGGTGAAGGCCACAGATGCCGACCCTGGTGTATATGGTCAAGTTTCTTACTCCTTTGTGAACGATGTGGGAAAGGATCAGTTCAGTATAGATGCTAATGGACAAATTACCACTTTGGAAAAACTTGACCGTGAAGACCCTTCGAACAAGAACATTATTTTAACCATAGCAGGCCGAGACTCTGGTGGCCGTGCTTCCTACTGCACAGTACAAGTCACTCTTTTGGACGAAAATGACTGTATACCACGATTCCAGGCCACGGAATACAGGGCATCCGTCAAATCGGATGTTGCTAGAGGACATTTAGTGACACAAATTCAAGCTTTTGATCAGGATGCTGGTTTAAACGCCAAAGTTACATATTCTCTCTACAGTGAAGCTCATGTACCAGTGGTGGATATTTTGGAAATCGACCCAGACAATGGATGGATGGTGACAAAGGGCAGTTTCAGCCATTTGCGAAATTCAGTGTTGTCTTTTTTCGTCAAGGCTGTGGATGGTGGTAATCCAATACGGCACTCATTAGTCTCAGTTTACATCCATGTCTTGTCCCCGGATGCATTTATACCATCTTTTAGTCAACAGCAATACCAATACAGCACACCAGAAGACATGCCCATTGGGTCAATCATTGGAAAAGTCCACCTCAACATGCCTGCTGGTCACACGCTGCTCCCTGTTACCTTTGCGTTAGTCAATGGAGAGATGGGTGAAAACAACCAAGATGGCATATTTGTGGTGGAGAAAGGTACAGGGGTGATTAAACTTGACAAACCATTGGATCATGAAGTTATCAAGGGATACCATTTCAAAGTTTCCGCAACCATCCAGCAGGCAAAACTTGATTCAGTGACCTCAGTTGATGTTGAGATCAAAGTTTTGGATCTGAACGATAACAAACCGGCTTTTGATGCTAACAACTATGAAGCTACAGTGATGGAAGGCATGTCAATTGGAACAAAAATCATACAGGTTCGCGCCATAGATCTGGATTCAAGCGCCAATGGACAAGTTACCTACAGCCTGGGAAACTTACTCCAATCCGAAACGGACTCTTTGCATGAAACCTTTAGCATTGATACCAACACTGGCTGGATCTCCACTCGGAAAGATCTAGATCACGAAACCAGTCCGTCATATACATTCACGGTAGTAGCAGCGGATTTGGGAGAAACCGTATCTTTATCTAGCACTACAACTGTGACTGTAGCAGTGTCAGACACCAATGATAACCCTCCAAGATTTATGGAGCAGCATTATTTTGGGACGATCCAAGAGAGCGATCCTCCGGGGCAAGTTGTAGCTGTCCTCAACACCAGAGACGATGACAGTTCTGCTGTGAATCGACAAGTCAGCTACCACATCATTGGTGAGTGAAAGTAGCAGTCATTTCACCAATTGTAGTTCTCTTGAATTTGTCTTTCTAAACCATGTTCTTTCTATGAGTACATTTTTCTTCATATATACTGTATTCCTTTGTTAATCATACAGTATCCGTTATGACAAAGCTTAAAGAAACTTATCTCTATAATTTGTTGAAATCCCTGGTTTATGGTAGTGTCGGATTGTGTGCCTTTTCTCGATGGCGGTGTGATTGATGTGACCTTATCACTGAATGAAGAATGGCTCGCGAAACACTGCGGGGTGATGGCAGTCAAACGTATGGAAAATATAATGACGGATCTGACCTTTCCCGAGCCGCGCCACAGAACCAAGGCATGTTTAATAAAGATGAAGGAGACAGAATTAGCCCCAGTGGGTTTATATAGATCACATAATGGCACTGGGTGATGGAGTTGGATCTGCTTTGTTTTGCCCTTCAAAGCTATGTTAGCAGTCATCGCATCAATACCCAAGCCAATCCAGCCACAAGGGTAAAGGCCACAGTATCCTTTGCATCAATCGCAAGCCAGGTTACATGGAAAGCAGGCATAGAAGTCGTGTCAAATTTAAATGTAGAGCAAGTACCATGGGAATGGACTTGGCTTATTGAGTGTACATATTTGAAATGATAAACTGGGGAAGGAGACTGAACCAAAAACATTGAATGAATATACTGTATTATAGGTTGTGTCATGCATAGAGCAGGGGTTCCCAAATATTTTTGTCCGTGACCCCCAAAATTAACATGACTTGGAAACCCCCACTTTAAAAAGTTAACTAAATATATGTATTATTGTGTATTTATTTTGTTTATTTGACCCGTTTATAATACAGTATATGCAGTCCTAAACAGCAGGTTAAAAACTTATTTTTATATCATATTTTATTTGATCTTGAATTCATGTGAGGACCCCCAGGCTAGGGCCTCACGACCCCCACTTTGGGGATGCCAGGGTGATGAGTAGTACTCCTGTATACTTTTTGCTACTTTTGCTAGTTCTATCTTGCCACAAGTATCGAAATACATGGTATGCTTTGGGGCCAGTCCCAAGCCTGGGTAAATGTAAAGTGGTACAGTTGAAAGGACATCTGATGTTAAATTCTTTATCTAATTTATCTTATATCTAAGTCAATGCACTGCACATTGACTGTGACCACCCTAAATGACACTGAAAGTTGAATTAGCCTTTCCGAATAGCTATTACAAAGAGTTTTCATAAGGGGCTAGAGTTTCCGATTAGCCTCTCTGTTCTTATTCCTATCTGTTTCTCTAAACAACAGACTATTCTTTACTTCACTTTATCTAAATGCTCTTGATTGAGCTGAGTTAAAAGCCTTTCTTATGAACCACATAATAATGTACCACACTCACACATCTGCAAGAATGCACTTTCCTTAAATAAACAACTTCTGCAGCTTATCTTGCTAAAGAAACAGCTCGCAAGTTTAGTTGCTAAAATAACCCTTTGGTTTATCATGCTAGCGATAAAGTGTTTTCTTTTCATGAAAAAAACAAATAATCAACACAGACCATATGTGCAAGTTTATCTGCATATAGCGGACTCTGAGAGCGGATAAAGTCTTGCTGAAAGTGTGTATGATAACACCTCCCAGACACTGACTTAATTGATAGTGGTGCATTTGGAGGTTAAAAGAAGATTTATGATGATTTATTTTATTAGTGAAGTTTGAGAAGGAGAAGCAAAGTTATCAAACTATCAAGCATTATATCAGACAAAATAAACATTTATAGCACACATATTTTTCAAAATATTATTTTTGCTTCATAATGTCATGTTCCCATGATAAATGATGCAACCAATAAAATGTAATAAAAGTTAAAACGGTGGTCTGTGACATGAGCAACTGCTTGTAGTTTCATTGATTCCTTTCATTATTACTTATGCAGTAACAAAACAAGGCATTACAATTAAACTTTTCAACGTGTATACTTCATTTGCAAACCCCTTTATTCCTCAATCTCTTGTAGGTGGGAACTATCGCGGCGTGTTTGCCCTGGGTCTGGTTCAGGGCGAGTGGAAGATGTACGTGAAAGGCCCCCTGGATCGCGAGGAGAGAAACCTGTACGTCATCAACGTCACAGCGAGCGACGGCTTCTTCGTCTCCCAGGCAACAGTCGAGGTGTCTGTGACGGACACCAACGACAACAGCCCCATCTGTGACCAGGTCAGGAGCACAAGCAATCCTTTACGTTTAGTGGCTTTGTCCTTGAATACTGTTAATAATGTTTTTGCACATATAGCCTAATTATGTTCAGTAGGATATACAGTCGTCCCTCGCCATAACGCGGTTCACCTTTCGCGGCCTCGCTGTTTCGCGGATTTTTTTTTAGTACAATTTTGCATGCTTTTTTTTTTTAACAGTGTCTCCTCCGTGGTGCTGAAGCCGGGGCTCTGCCTCAGCGAGCGATCTGGCTCTTCTCTCACCCCGTTATAACGTCCCAAGGTGCTCTAGGCTCTTCTCTTTACTCAGTCTCATTGACCCACTAACTGGACTCTACCTTCTTGCTCTAATTTGGCGATATGACAAAATGTTGCGTGTGCATTAGTGTCACTTCCTTAACCTCTTAAGCCCTAGGCCTTTTTCTGCAAAAATCATGTCTTTACATCCTAGGTGTACATGGCTAATCTTGGTGTCCACACATTTGGTAGAGCTTTGGGATGACGGTGGAAGTGAAATAAAAATAAATGATGTTGTTTGACAATGAAATGAGGTTGCCAAAAAAACACACACATTTTCACGCAAAAAGGCCTTTTTCCTCCCTGTGGTGTAGGAAATAACAACAGAAATGGATAATCCCACATCAGCTGTCACTAATTTGCAACTTTGGAATATTTTTCTGCGTAAAACACGTAGGTCAGTAACTGTATCTGAAAAAAAAGTCCCCATTTTCGGGGACTCTAGGTCTTAACAGGTTAACCTACTCTGTGATTCTGTGCGTATTCACGTGAGTGTGTTTGGGGTTATCGTCTCGTTGCCTAAAGCCCAATAATTGAAATAAACACAAGCGTGCCACCGCATTCGAAATGCTCAAAAATAAAGCTGACTACTTCTCGGATTTCACTTATTGCGGGTTATTTTTAGAACGTAACTCCCGCGATAAACGAGGGACCACTGTAGTTAATGTAAATACATTTGTCTCGACTGTTCCTTAATCTGAAATGTCATTTGTGTACTAATAAGCAGGCACTCTCCGCATGAGCTGCCTAGGGTCTGTTTGTCAGAGGCTTTAGTTTTGTGTTAAATTCATGACATTATATTCGATCATTAGATTAGTTCTTAATTTGATCCTAATAGGGACTGAGGATGTGTATATCTTACCCTGCCCTGTAGGCGGTGTACACGGCGTCAGTCTCTGAGGACGTCGCAGTGAACAGTGTGATTCTGAGGGTCATAGCGTCAGACGCCGACGTGGGGCTAAGTGCCTGGATCCAGTACAGTCTGCATGGACCGGGATCCCAAGACTTCACCATTGAGCCTGACACTGGTAAGGAGAAAGAAAAAAATCATGTGCGTTTCTTAAAACTTTCTCTGCAAATCTGTAAAGATCAGTGGACATCTGGAATTTTTATTTAGAGTGCATGACAATGAGCTGTGACTAAAGTTCTTGACAAGGACTGGATGATACTCTGACTGTACCTATAAAGTGCAGCTAAATGATGCCCGAAATCATTTTTGTATAAACACTAAGGCTGGGACAATATATCGCTTCGCAGTATATCACAATACGCCTTTGCCGCAACAGCAAACACTTTAAAAGTAAGTTGAAGTGTTTAGCAGCTGTGCAGTGCCGGCTGCTCCACAAGCTATTTTCAAAAGCCTACATCGTTTGGAGGCATTTTTATCTTGCACTCTTTTTTATTGTTTCAAGGAAAGTTACACAGCACTTTATTTTGTTGTGATAATGCAATTTTCATTCCTAACACTTCAATAACTGTAAGATGGCATTTGGTTTATAGGTTTTGCACACATGACTGTATTATCATAATTTTTTTGATCGTATCGTATCGCTCCCTGGTGTATTTTGTCAGAATATTGTCCCAGCCGCAATAAACACTTTTGCAAATCCATGTTTTGCAGTCATAACTATATATGTAAATAGGGAGTCTTTTATTGAATCTAGACTAAACCACGGATTGGATTTCAAAACTGAATTAGATCTAATGTATTCCTTAAATTGTGGTGAAGCAATTCAAATACAGGATGAGGTCAATAATACGACAAACTAACTAAAACCAACTTTAAAATGTGCGCACAGACCACAGACATAAGGACAGACATGAGGACACACGTACACACACTGGAGGAAAATCATGGAATGTGAGAATGTTTTATTGAGCCACACTGTGACAAAAAATCTGGCTAAACTCCTCTGTAACCAGCTTTACTTAGGACTACAGATTGAGAACCAGTGATAATAAATCTGTGGTTCTCAACTGGTGGTGACCAAAAACTGGGTGGCAGAACCATTTTCAATGGGTCGTGAGCCTTTCTTGGGGAACATTTATTTAAATATTGAAAAAATGCACACAAAAACATTCCTGACATTAATTATTTCAGCTGTAGGGGATTATTTAAGCTCATTCAACAATTCACAATATGTAGGTAAACATAACAAATTCAATTCTTATTTGGGTCACGGCTTGTCATTATGTTGGTGGTGGTTACAACACCAGCTGTGAACCTGACTGTCCCATATACTATGATGTGTTTGGTTGCAGTGTTGGGCAAGTTACTTTTTTAATTGTAATATATTCTATATTACTAGTTACAGCTTTAAAAATGTAATATGTTTGTATTACATATTACTGTTTCAAAAATGTACCTGAGTTACACTACTTTGAGTTACATCTGAGTTACTTTTGGCAAAATATGAGCAGAAAATAGTGAGAATAACGCCACAGAGCAAAAGTGTACTCAACGATTTCTTTTTCCTCAGCCATCCACATACTTATTTTTGTTTTGACGACATTAGCTACAAAAGCCTCTTTTTACACCAGTATCCAACTTGATTCGTTGCTGTATCTTATTTGGGGGGAGTTGCATTTGTAACTTGAGTTATTTAAATTGTAATGA
>OMNZ01110713.1:4554-22018 GCA_900303255.1 Lesueurigobius sanzi
TGATATGACTGAACGCTTTATCAGGCTGCCCATGTGTTACAGTAGGGCTACAGTTGACCAGAGGCACAGAAGGAGCCAGAGACAAGTGTGGTGAAATCTTGAACCTCAAGGAGTTTATACTTGGCTTTCAGTTTGGACTCTATTTTGAGTAGTTTTGTCCATTTGGAAGACAGAAAAGTAGTAGACAAAAGAATTGACAAATGTTGTGTAGCTTAAGAATATTGATATTTGTTTGAAATAATATGCTATGCTGCTTTGATTCTCTATTACAGGGGTGCCCAAACCTTGGAGCGCCAAAATAGACTATGGCGGACCAAAATTAGTGGGCGAAGTGCCAAATGCTATGCTGTTTCCATGTATAAAGATCAAACGCAGATCTATGATTAAATTCCTGTGCTATTGAGAAGGACATGCTGTTTTGGTGTCCTTAGGAACTATCTATTCAGGCACAAATTAATCAAAGTAGATACTTCCTTCAAATTTAAGCATCATTTCGAGGGCCAAATTAAACCCCTTGGATGGCTGAATTTGGCCCGCGGGCCCCACTTTGGGCTCCCCTGCTCTATAACCTTTTGACTTTTTTGTGGTTAAGCATACTTAAACAAAGCCACATTGCTCTTAGCTAATATGCATTTCCATGGAGACCCTGAGAAAATGCCAGTTTGTCGGTGAGTTATCTCCAAATGTTGTTGTAACGGTTCCATCTCGGTGCGTCCTGATAAATAAATGTGCTCTTTTACCCCGAGGCCTGTTTGAATGAACCACCAGCTGCATCTTAATGCCTCATTCACTCTGTGAGGATCAGGCTTAGCCTGGGAACGACACAAACCGCTTTTGTAGGTGACAACGCGCTTCTTGTACATTACAATTCGGGTGTTCTGCTCTCCTAAACTTTCGTCCACTGGGCGGGCGCTGTGACAAAATGACACCGTTCTTTGCCATGTGCACTTCCGGTTGATCGCATTAACATCGAAACACGGTGACAACGAGTGACAGTGCCTTAATTGTGTGATGACTGAAGAGAAAGGGTATTTGCAGTGTGGGAAAACGAAAGGATGAACTGTTATTGCTTGTTGAAAGACTTAGAAAAAGACGACAGTGAGCACTCAACAATCCTGTTCGAAAAGACGCGCCGGGCAGACAAAACCCAAAGTACTGCTGGTGAATATTACCCATAATGCAGCGCTAAAATCAGATTTTGGGAGAGCAGAACGCCCAAATTCAAAATGTGCCATTTAGTGGCAATACATTGACTCTGGGTCTGTTATTTGTCAATCATAAATCTTAGGAATGTCAGTCAGGCTTAATGACTATTATGTGTGGAAACACATTTGAAGGAAAAACTAAACTGTTGTGTAAATGGCTCTATGCACAGAGACAGCACGTGACTTCCGACTGGACAGATAAAACAGATACTTGCCTTCCGCTCCCCATTAATTTGCATCCAGTTGTTGGCATATCTCACACAAATGAAGAAATACCTCAAGATTTGTCATCGGACAGCGGGTGACTGATGCGATGTGACTAGCAGCTCATTAAAAACAAACGGATGTACCGACTTCACTGAAGGAATGTCTGGACGCTAACGGCTAACACCAAAAAACATTTAAAGTAGAGCGAAGAAGAAATGTTTATTTAGTCGTTTAGCTCTGAGATAACAGTTCCTACCTCAATGAACACTGTCGTTTCCTCCAGGCCGGTTTAACATCTCATTTTTAACACGCTGCCACTGACTTGCCATCAGTAACTCGCTGTCCGCCACGTTATTTTCAGATTTTTTGATTTGTGTGAGACCTGCTAATAAGTCAGTGCAGTTTGATGGGGAGCAGAAGAGCGCTACAGGTCTTATGGTCCAGGAAGAAGTCACGTGTTGGTTCTGTGCATATAGCCCATAATGCTTCACTTCTGTCCCAGTATGTTGTTTTAAGGGCATTTAGGCGAATGAAGTTCAAAGGAAGAGACATATATCAATTGTGTGTGATATTAAAGTTGAAAAGTAAACACACACAGAAATCTTCAATATATTTTAAATATATTTTACTTAAACAGAGTGCCTCGGACTATTCTTGCCACACACCTGTTTATTTCTTCACATGGTACGTGTCTCATGCAAGATCTTGCTACTTCCCAGAATATTTTAAGATGTGTTGAAACTTTAACAGCTCAAGTTTCAAATAAGAAACTTACTCCATAAAAACTATACAACTTATCAAGTTATATATTATTAAGATCATTGCAGTCTATTGTATCCAGAGCAAGTTTTTTTTTCTCAGGACATCACCAGCTCAGTGCCATCTGAGGTCACAGGTCAAAGTTCAGGGTTTTTCCAAACATCACTCTCTCACTTAGCTTGTTTTACATGAACAATGTTATTCCCAAAGCTCCCTTTCAGCCGCATTATATTTAGACTGACCGACATTTAAAGCATTGCCGTCTCTGAACACCAGCTCGCGTCCTGCTCCTGATTCTTTATTGATAACATTTTAGTTTCTTGTGGGAAGGTTGACACGATTCTTAGAGGAGGATGATGACTGTTAATCCTAATGCAGGTTAACTGTCTGTTGACCTCAGTGGGGTCAGCTTAGGCCTGCCATGGTCCAGTGCTGTAAGGGTTAAAGTGGTCTGAGACTGTTGAGTTGGTGAAGGGTTAACTTCTTCTGTTTCCTTTTATGGAGCTAATTCTTGAGTCTGAGCTGCAGCAGCAGCAGCAGCAGCAGCAGCAGCAGGAAAAGACACTCAGGAGAGTGGATGGGAAAGAGACGTAGAGTGGAACAAAGAGACTAAAGTTAGAAATCCTAAAGGAAAACACCGGAGAGTAACACAACTCACAACAAAGAGTCTGTAGTTGTGAAAACCCGTTAGAGTTGTCAAGCAGATTGAACTATTTAACAAAAACATTGCATTTTTATCTGACACATATTCCGTTCACTGTGCCTTCTCCAACACATTTCTTTACAAGATACTGAAATATGAACTGCTAAACTAATACTAGAATCATAACATTTTGTTGGGCTCTGAACTAAAAGGGATGCAGGTTTGGAGACGGCATATTTTGTTATATTTTCTGTAATTAAAGCTGCACAATGTTGGAAAAAACAAGCAATATGGTTTACAGATGTGCAATTTTGTGCAACAATTATTATAATATTGCACAATAATATACAATTTCAACACGGTATGTTCCATTCAATTTGTTTATTTGGTTTGGACAGTGCATGTTGATGAACACACATGAGAACCATGTAAACACACCACTGTAGCCTTGGGCTAATTTCCATCCGTTGTCCCACACTCGTACACAAACACACTCTCATTCATCCTGACCTATTGTACATGTTTGTAGTGGTGGAGGAAACCTACGCAGACACAAGGAGAACATGCAAACTCCACACAGAAAGGCCCCGTCCGGCCTGGGAATCGAACCCAGGACCTTCTAGCTGTGAAGCACAAGCACTAACCACTGTGCTACCGTGCCGCTCAATTTAAGCACAAATCTTAAGTAATTTGTTTTCCAGCAAATTGTGTCTAAACAAGACTCCAAAAGCCACCAAACCAGGACTAAAAGTAGGCTAAAATAGAACTGAATTAATTATTATATATTATATACATTTATATCCTTGATGCATAGTTTTCGGCTGAGTTCGTAAAGAATGTGTATCTCAGTCAAATGGAAGACTTTAGTGATTTTGCGATATATTAATGTTCTTGTGATACAGATATTGCATCACCTAATATTGTGATACAATATTTTTTGCGATCTGTCATACAGCCCTTCATATTAATCGTAGCCTTTAGGATTCAATAACTGCCATCATCCAAATTGCATAAAGCCAGGAAGCAAAAAGGCTTCCACATTTTGTATAGGCTTCAGATTAAGTAAGATCATTGTTGCTGTCGGGAAACTGGTCTAGTTTTCTGCATGTGACCATTCATTCACTGCCTGCTCTTAGTTCTACAGATCTAATGCCTGTCCCTTATGTCCCCAGACTGAGCTGAAGGATTCGCTTGGCATTTACAACTTGGCTTTGATGGACAGTGAAGCAATAAGTTGAACCGTGGATCACAATCAAATTACACTCACATTAAAAATCATCCAATCAGAAAGGCTGCAGTGATGTCTTCTGCAAATAAAGTTCCCCCTGTTGGATCTGTTGGTGCTTAAATCTACATTACTCATCTATAAAGAAGTATCCAAACGTATGCCATTGTTTAAACTGAATCAGCACTTCTAACACTAACGAACATAGCGCCGTCACCGTCCCCTGTGTCGTCATCTCGGCGTGTAAGTGTTGTGCTTGGCAGCTCTGGTGGAGACGGCTCTGAACTCCTGTAATTGAACTGTGCTGATGGTAATAATCAGACCGTTGTGTACAGAGGACACTGCACTCACCCATTATACACCTGTCTGTCTGAGAGTGGCTCTGTCAGGAGGTGACTGTGGGGAGACTGGACTGGTGTGCAACTGCTGACTCTTAAAGCAAACCGAGTCACTGAAGTTTGGATCATTTTAGTCCCTTCTTTTCATTTTTGTTTAGCCGATTTTAGTCAACGGAAATATCTGTAGATTTGAGTCAGTTTTAGTCTCATGAACTAACTTTAATTTAGTTTTAGTGAGCAAAAATATTACTGTGGCTAACATTATGACTACCCATGTCTGCGTCGGTTTCCTCTGGGTGTTCCGGTTCCCCCTGCCACTAAAACATGTACAATAGGATCCCCCTCTTCAGTAAAGGTTAAAAAAAAAAAAAAAAAAAGAATAATCACACCATATACATTTGTGTTTACATTTTTGCTTTCATTTAGTCTTTAGAGTGGAAACAGAACATTGACAGAATAAATGTAATGTTTGTATTCACAGTGGTATCAGTGGTCCTCTTAAGCCTTTGCTAGCTAAATCTTTATACCAGAACTTTTTTTTTTTGCCAATACGCAGGTAATATAATCTAGTTTATGTTACCATTGGTTCATTTGTTATGTTGCAATGGATGGAAAGGTGTCAACTTTTAGAGTGTGCAAAACGAAGCAGTTTTGCCAGACTATATTGTCAGCATTGAAGTCTGTATTGACCTGGAATGATAACCCTTGTAATGATTATTCAAGATGGTTTGTGAAATTCTTCTTTTTTTTTTTAAAGTTAATCCCTGTGTGGAATTGGAGCTTCAGAAATCCATGTATGAATGGAATAACTAGCTATGTTTCATTTTTATGTAGTCCATAGTATAAGTTACGTACTTTGATTTTGACAGTTTCTCTTTTCTCCTCCGGAAATCCTTTTTGCCAGAAGCTGCAGACGTTTGAGATTTGAGTTCTGAATCCTTGATTTGTTGATAAAGTGTGTCAGGTTTGACTGTTCAGCCCGGAGCTCCACATTCCCAGAGTTTAGTCACTCAGAAACTCCTGCTGATTCATGAGAACAGGGATTTATTGCAGGAATCACTTTGAGCTGCTCACGGCTGAGGCCGGGGATACTCTGAAATTAAATGTGACCTTTTGGATCAGCCACATATTATTGGAAAAGGCAATACCTGTGTTGGACATTTTCTTTCATTTTTTGTAAACCGCTGCAAAAGGTGATTGGTATTGCTGAAATTAGCTGTTTTCTTTGTCCTTTATAAGAGGTGAGCCATCAATCAATGGTGAGGTTCACAATTAATCAGTCATAATAATTAAAAAAATATATTTTATGGCCACAAATGGACAGTTCTAAGGACTGCTTTTATTTATGGAATAGGGGAGACCTGGGTGGGTTGGTTTACATAAGACATTTCTTCGCTTTACTGCTAAGTCTTTCGACATTTTGCCACAAAAATAAGTTTGCACACCCTCCAGAACAATGGGTAGATCCCTCTAAATCAGGGGTTCCCAATGTTTTTTCCATGGAGGGCCAAAGTTCGTGGGCAAATGGCCAGACGCAATACTGTTTTGCATATAGAATGACCAAATCTAAACTGATCTATGATTTAATTATGTAATTACTGTGCAATTGGTGTCTTTAGTATTGACAGTGTATTCAGTCACAAATTGCTCAAACTTGGGCACCCCTGCTCTAAATCATCAGGCTTTAATATTCCATAGAAACAGAATAATAGACAGTTTAATTATTGCCATGATTTGACCCAACACTCCCTGTGACTGGGGACAGTTATCTATGACAGGATGACATCTTAGATAGAATTTTTATTGTTTATTTGGTGAAAGTTAGAATATTGAAACATGAAACAGGTATCCTTTACATAGAAGACATTTTTTTTTACACTAAAAGCAATAGTGTTCCTTATGACTTAACTTGATAACTTCTAACTGGTGGACCTAGGTTCAGAGCCGGATCTCCAGAGGCTTTAGTCCGTACCACAGAGCGTTTCCAATCTCTCAGTATACTTTGCATATAATTCTGAACTAACAATTAAAACATCATATTAAATAGGGGTGGGCGATATATATTGATATTTAAGATGTATCAATATGTGATACAGATATGGAAATAGACCATACTGTATCACATATTGATATAGTTCAAATTTGCGCTGTAATACTTGCTTCAGGCAAGAAAAGATTGACCTATTTTATTTTATAGGCTATTTTTATTGAAGATATTTTTTTATTTAAAACGTGCACCTTACGGAGCTTTGTTATCCAGTGTTTGTTTACATTGGGATATATATCGTACGTCGATATTCAACCTAAATATATCGGGATATGACTTTTGGTCCATATCACCCAGCCCTAATATTAAATAAAAATTGCCAAATTATTAGATTTTTGGTCAGCTCTGCTTCAATATTAACTAAATAAACAATAACTGTAAATATCCAGGCTAAAATAAAAAGTTTGTGGACCTGAAACAGATTTAGTTTAGTCTAAAAACAGCCCCCAAAAAGGATTTATAATAAATAATTTCTTTAAACATTCATCAAATTCACGAGTTAGTCTAGCAGTTAATTTCAGTCTTCTCCTAAATGTAAATTCTTCTGACCATATTCAGAAAGTGACTGTGAACTGACTCATATTTACAAAACATGAATCACGACTGTAATCACAATAGTAGTCAGAAAAATTACCATCATGTTGTTTTTCCCCCCAAACTGGTGGAGCCTTAATAAGGTAAGACTGTCAGGCTGTTTAACCCCACTCAAACAGCATTTCCAATACTCACACATTGGCCATGACCCTCTCTGTTCTTTCAGAGCCTTGTTGCAGGGTGTCCAATGTAAATTGACATGTGCTAGTGACCCAGGACCTCTGACTGGTTTGGTGTGAACTCTGTTGTGCTTTCCTATTGTCCGCTGTGGTTGGCCACAGTAGATCATCACTGACCGTCCATGTCTGACCTCTAACCCTCGTCATTGTATAGCTCTGTGTGAAACATTTCACCCCAACATAAACCGAATCTCTGGAGTTTTCAAAACCGTTCACATCGAGTTATTTTAAGTCACTTCCCAAACATCTGAGATAATGCCAGAGCTAATGCATTATCTTGAATCAGAGCTTTGAGGTCACCAGTGGTCAATCAGAGTCATGGGTTTGTGCTTTTAGTCTTCACTTCAAAAAGAAAGATCAAGTCTAAAACCACAAATAAAAAAACAAGCCAAGCTGCAGCGTGCTACTAAACCTCAGGTTAAAACTGGCAGTCAGGGCTTATCCTGTGACTGTCGGTGCAGGGCATGTGTCATATTCCTCTGTTTATTGATGACTTATGGATATTGTAGACGGGAGGGAGTTCTGACCCTGCAGCTCCGATCTCATCTGACCCATCGACTGAAGCTCTCACTGAAAATCAATAAAACACCAGCAGCAAACAACAACCTTTTCTTTCACACCAGTTTGTTCTGTCACTTTATCAGCTTTGAACATTTCAAATAACAAGAACCCATTTGCATACAATACCCAAGAAATGTGTGATTTGGGACATCATTATTATGTATTGTAATGTATGATATAACTTGTGAGGCCTGGTTGTTTTCGAAGATGTAAGCGCTCTGAATGTCCTCAGATTTTCATGGTACAGTAATTTACTTCAATGTGAAAGTCTGTTTTGTGCCTTAAAGTGCAGTTGCTGTGAAATTACTTACAAACTTTAATCCAGGTCCAAACAAGTTCAAAATTAGACATAAAAACATGATTTTAATAGAGTTAGGTGACTAATTCAAGTCGCAGTTTGAACGGCCATTCGCAAAATGTGCTATTATTTTAATAATAATAATAATAATGGCTTACACTTCTTCTATTGCTCTTTTCAAGCCTGATTATTACCAAGGTTCGCAACGCACTAAACTGTAGATATTATTCATTCACTCCATACTCAGTGGTGACGGAAGCGAGGCTGCCACTCTGCACCATCAACCCCTCCGACCACCACCAACCATTCACTCTCTCACTCTCTCACTCATTCTGACCTATTGTACATGTTTTTGGTGGTAGGGGAGAACATGCAAACTCCACACAGAAAGGCCCTGTCCGACCCGGGACCTTTTTACTGTGAAGCACGAGCGCTAACCACTGCGCCACCGTTCTGCCATAATGAAGGACTCGTTGCGTATAAAGCCTGCTCAGACTGCACCTCTATCTTTCATTTCATTCTTTATTTGTTTCAATCATGTTCTTTTCTTTTCTTTTTTCTTTTCTTTTTTGTTTGCTTGGACTTGTATGTTATTTCACATACAAGTTCAAACACATAATTGAAAAGGAGCACAAAGAAGATAAGTCTTATTGTGGGTGCCCCCTTCTCCAGAACACAGAAAAATACAGAAGATACAGGATGGTCTGCAATTTACTAAATATTCACTTTAAATTGCACAATTCAAATTAACATCACTTCTTCTAAGATATAACATTTAAGTGTCAAAGAAGGTTTTTACATTAGGGCTGTCACTAATGATTATTTAGGTAATCGATTAATTGGCCGATTATTTTCACGATTAATCGGTTGGCGGAAAAAGGTGCATGGAAAGTGTAATTGTTAAAAGCTTTTTGCACATGAAGCTAAAGTGACAGCGTTTGAGGACGTCTTGATGGAGTAAAGTTAAAGCTAATGTTTGTAGGATGCTCTTTGTACAAGTTCCACATGTTATTCCTCATTTGAAAGCTAAGAACCTCTAAAATTCAGTCTGGGATTGTAAAAGTGAGAGCGAGAGAGTCCTCTTTCTTCTCGGATTAGATTATGATCCAAGATTTGGAACAATCAGAGCAAAAATATTTGCAAAAAAAACTTCTAGAACCAATGCCTTCAGAGTCAACATAGTTTTTTCACAAAAAATAAAAAAATTTGATGTAATTCTTACTCTGAGTCTGTATATCCCCGAAACGATTAATCGATTACTAAAATAGTTGACAACTATTTCAATAATCGATTAGTTGACGATTAATCGATTCGTTGTTTCAGCCCTATTTTACATACAGTACATTGTTACATATTGACGTATGATTTGATTGCTTTCAACTTGATATGTGACTCTTGAAGTGTTTTAGCAGTGATAATGCTTCAAAAATAATTTTAATGTGATTTAAATTAATCAGAAAAAAAACGTAATGGGGTATTTTTCCCATATTGTGACGTGCTGCATATCAACGCTAATTTAAGCCAAAAATGGAATTCCTGATACCACATTTCCAGTGCCACCACACTGTGCCACGGTCCAAACATTCCCCGATTTTCATTCCCACGTCCCTCGCCCTGGCTCTGCTTGAGTCTGCGCTGAGCTCCTCTTCTTTTCATGGCTCTCCATCTGTTGGTGCCGCTCTGCCGTGAGTGGGCGTCACAGCGGAGTCAGAGACCAGGAAACCACTCTGACACTGTTACACTGTGGAGGGGAATAATGCAGTTCATGTAAAAGGCTAAAATACACATGCAAATATTGGATTTGGTAACATTATGACGGTGGTAGTAACGGCAGCAGCGGTTGTAGTAGTGGAAAGATATCTTTGTAGTACTCTGTAGTTAGCAGTGTGTCTACATATTGACTTTGTGGTATTTGCCACTCTATAGGACAATATTTTGTTCGGTACCAGTTTCCCCCCCGATACATTAGTACCTGAATACAGTTTTTGATACAATTTTGGGAAGAGGACTGATTTTTCAGAGAGTGAGTCCGGTATCATTTGTTTACCTTGTTATTAAAGAAAAAGAGGCACAAAGCACAAGTGTAAATCATAAAAATTTGAGCATGCATGTTGTTTTTAAGGTAAAAAAGGTTAAAAAATGCATCTGTTTCTATAAAAAATGTGGTGGGTTACTATGTGCAATCTGCATCTCATGAGGATAGTGTTTTCATGAGCCATGCATCTCGCCCGAGTCGCAGTTGTGTCTGCAATTCCTAGCTCTTGTGATTGAATTTCCCAACATTAAATCAAAAGTACTGAAGACATAAGCTGCCACTATTGAATTGAGTGCGTTACATCGTACAAGAAGACTTTCCAATGGGCTCTGCCAATTCCATCCAAATGAATAAAATTGTTATCGATCGGTGGCTGAGGAGGAATGAAATGAGTTCCCATCACCGGAGGTCCGTTCCGCTGAGAGACAGAGGGGGCGATAAGGAGCACACTCGAGGGAAGGACTAAAATAGGACTCAACACAGGAGACAATTACTGAGCGAGGATTAGTTCTACAATACAATTAGGCCATACTGAGGAGCTTGTACTTGGAAATGCTAAGTTGTATTGCTGCTATGCCACAAATGAGAACTGGCTTTGGATGATTTACTGAGGCGTTTTCAGTTGTTCCCTCTGGGAAATTGGACGCCTTTCAGGATCAGTGGGATCTTCCAGGAAGGGCTAACCACTAAGCCATCGTTTGAGCATTGTTATTTTTTGTTGCATTTATTTATTGATTGTGTACCCCTTTTATTTAGTTCCTCCCAGACTCGAGCATTGCTTGCAGTGTTGTTTCTCACATACTGTATACTGAACAGGAAAATATAAGTATTTTATTAGTATTTTACAGCAGGTTTGACCTCTGTTCTGTAGACTTTTATCAACATGATGTGGGGGGGCCTGCCACTGCCTTATGGGGGTTTTCCATTGGCAGTTGGGTCAAAGCGAGCTGGCCTGGTACTAGCATAACGTGTACAGACTGCTGGATTTTTCAGAGGAGAGAGAAGACAGCCCTCACAAAAACAGGCACGTCCAACCAGATTATTATTTCACAATATTATACTGTGGTTGTAAACAGTGATCTTGCCGATCGATGGCAATAGCCGCTGTTAGCACAACTTTAGCTGCTGTTAGCATAATATTAGCACTTAGCTTACCTTCACAGTTTGCTATTTAGCAGCTTCTTTCCTCTAGTTTTTGTCTTGGAGATTAAGAATAATTTAATAAAGTCCAAAAAGCCGTATTTATCCACACGGTCAAAAACAACTTTATGTTCTGGCTCCAAAGAATATTTCTAAATAGAATTTCCTCCTGTGACAACACTGAGGGGAGTATCATACTTTTAACCACACTGGGTTTGGTTTTGTTGATTTTTTTTTTTAAGTTTTAGCTTTTTTTTAGGAACATGGGCCATTTTAATTTCACCGTTGACATAAATTGGGCGGAATGTCCGTTCATCATTATTATATCTTTATGGTACAGCTGCAACTGAATTTAATGCACCAAAGTCCCTTCGTTTACAAATGGGGATTAATAACTGTTATCCATAATCAAGAGCTTTGTTAAAAATTCATTCTGCTGACTTGATTATTTTGGATTTGGATTCTAATTCTTGGCATTCTTGAGTACGTCTGCTTGGTTAACTCCGGCTCCAACTGTTTGCTTTGGTTTTATACAAAAGTCATTTCCTGAAATACAGCTTCTGCAAATGTCTTTTCTACGCATTACTTTATTGGCAGCGCACACATGACAAAGTGTAAAATGGAGCATAAGAGTTTCATGTGACTCTACAGGCCTTTTAACTTCCCCGTCTCAAGTACCCTCTCACCACGATGTTGTTGTAAGACTTTAATAGTGTTAATGTTTTTGCTTCAATCTGATTGGTTTACAGCCTCAGCCTCTTGGTGTACATTAACATTATTTACTGGTTCTGTCCAAGCTGTAAATCTGGACCAGGTCTAGAGTTGGAACAGTGGACTAATATGGTGCTGGTTACGAAGAAGCTGCATCCAATGAAAGCTCTTTTACAAATCAGAGTAATGTGCCTGTGTGGGTTCTGATTTAGTCGTACTCCACATTAGACATTGTTCAATTAGCAGGGTTGTCCTTGTTCAGTCTTTGTTGTGATTTGTGCAAAATGGGTACGTCTGTGATGATTTGCATGCTCATTTTGAGATTTGTGAGCTCCAAGACGAGATCTAAGCATGGTGTAAAATGGTGGAAAGTAGATGCAAAAAGTCCCTTTTACACAAATGTATAATTGGCTTGTTGCATGAGGCTAACGTGAGTAAGATAATTAAATGAAAGTAAATAACTGAATAAAATTACAAATATGAGCAAGACGATGTTTTTAAATGTTCATCAAATTATTGTGAGCCTTTAGCTTCAAGACAACCTCCGACTTTCCTAAACACAGATGTCTCCTCCGCTGAAGTATTTACATCCTACATCAAGTTATTAACACGCAGTAAGTGATCATCTACCAGGAACTCGCTGCCCACGGAATCTTTGGATAATACTGTGACTATTCAAACAGGGCTAAGCTAATCTCCAAAGGAAATGAGTAGGACGTAAAGTGGCGCTCACAACTACAGGTTCGTGGAACCAGCAAAGCCACTTCGTACAACAAGACTATAAGACAGAAAACGTTTGACACAATCCGTCAGATTTGTTTGTCCATGTTTCAATTCAAACTTATTTTTTTCCACAACAGGCGGAAATCTCACACTCAAATTTCCCAGGACATTAGGGCTGCACGATTTGGAGATAATATCTTGCCATTAGATTTGTTTTGAAATCCAGAGTTCATGGTGGAGCAAAAGACTGGAATACTAACTGCTAAATGAATGCAATAATCACATGCATTTCAAAGTATGATTGTAGATGTCTTGACTACTGGCAGGTTTGATACATAAACAAGATATTGCTTGCAAAGGAATCTTATTTGTATAGTGCTTTTCATATGACACAGTCACACCCAAAGCGCTTCACACATGAAAGAGAGGGGGCTCATTCACTCCATGCTGGTTGTGGTAAGGTACATTTGTAGCCACAGTTTCCCCTGGGGCAGACTGACAGAAGCGAGACTGCTCACATCTGCGCCAACGGTCCCTCCGACCACCACCAACCAAGGCAACTGGCCAATCCATCTGCAGAAAATAAAACGTACTGCAGTGATCACAAGCAATTACAAGTCTAGTCCAGTAGATGGCGGTAAATGCTCAGTTGTTTCCAGTTAACCTACATGGTTGATTCCATCGCATCTGCATAATCAATCCAGCTACAGTATGTTAGCTAACTGCTGATTGTCAAAAAATAACCTGGCACTTTACCCCAAATATTGGAACACTAAAGAACATTTCTTTAGGGTTTCTACTCCAATGGAATGGAAAAGGTAGGCCAGAGATTCTTTTCTAACAATTGTTAGCTTAACATTAGATTAAGTTTACTAACGCTAGCTGTTGCAATCTTGCGTTGTTTCTTCAAACACTTTCGTGCGATCTCAGCACATGTTTTTTGTGGTGTCCCTGGCCATGTGAGAGCTGTGTGGTGTCCTACTGTGTGGGAGGGGAAGTGCCCATTTCTGCTTCTGTAGTAGAAAGTTAGCGGTTAGCACGCTGTTATAGCATTACAGCAGGATCGGGCCGTGTCCCGCAATCTGTATAATCACAGCTTCTATAGTTAAGGCCATATTTATTTATTTATCTTATTTAGAAAAAAATCAAATCGAAATCATTCAATATGGGAAAAATAATCAAGATTTTTTTTTCATAATCGCCCAGCCCTATTCTATCCCCATTCAAAGTAATAATGAAGCCAGTCACTATACAAAACTACAACAAGATCTGTTTGATGATTTATATAATTTATGTGGTTTCTCGATCATTAACATATTATAAGAGGAGGTGTAATTGGACATGTATCCGACGCCTTAATTATTTAGCTCAGATGCCACTTTTAACACCCATTTCTTATCTTAAGTCAAATTTCAAAAGGTCTGTACATTCATTTAATGATTTCTAACTAGGCTTTGACGTCATACAAATATAGTTGATGGCTATACAACAGCTGCAAACATCTAGATTGGTCAAAAATTGCAATGTTTGATGGCTAATGCAAAACACATTGTACTGGCTAACCAAGTCTGAAAAGTATACTGGAGTATCCGACTTCCTAACTGTCCCCATCCTTTAGCATCAAATGTCATGTCTCCTCTTTATGTCTATGCGCCCTATAATACGGTGTTTTATAGTAACATTCCTTTGACAGGATTCCTTCCCAAACTTTACCCGCGCACACATTACGAGTGCACTTAAGCAGCTTAGTTTCCACGTAGATTCGGTCTCACCTGGTCGCCTTGGCAACAGTGTGGCCCGGTCTCCGTTGGCGGCAGCGCGTGACCCCTCCGCGCCCCCTGCCGCAGTGAACAGGTGACTGAGCTGGAGTACATAATAAGTGTGTGGTTTTTCACGCGTAGATTTTAATGGATTCTGACACGGGGGCTAGAACTCGCAACACTCTCTGAACCAAAGGGATGACGCCGAACTGCGAAAACACCAGGAATATATCTGCGCGATAGTCCAGATCAGATGTAAGAGCCGATCATTTGAGATTATAGTAGAGTATTTGATGGAAAGCAATGGTAAGTTATTCCTTTTTGAGCTAAATCGAGCTTCGTTGTATTGTGA
Source organism: Lesueurigobius sanzi (assembly GCA_900303255.1). Taxonomy (NCBI): domain Eukaryota; kingdom Metazoa; phylum Chordata; class Actinopteri; order Gobiiformes; family Gobiidae; genus Lesueurigobius; species Lesueurigobius sanzi. The sequence goes on from OMNZ01110713.1 coordinate 19,332, forward strand.
CTGTCGGCCTGTTTTAGCCCAGGTTTCTGATTCAGATCCTGACAGTTATTGCAGATTTTTATTTATTTTTCTAAGGAATTTTGTTTGACTAAATTACTATGCTAATGTCCATATAATTTAAAAAGGTTCTCGTGTACGTTGGTAATTTATTGTTTTTTCAAAGGCCCTACACCTGATTTCTTTGTAGTTTTTTTGTCCTTCTGTATATATTGTAAACAAGGGGTCTTCAGCCTTTTTTACCCAGAATATTTACCCAAAAATACTGGAGTTTGGTTACTTACATTTTTGCAGATTGTGTTCAACAAAGAACAAAAATAAATGTTCTAACTAAAATGTGGCTCAGTAAGCGTAGAAGTGTGGAAAACCTTTGGCGACGAGCTACCAAGAAAGGGCTGGAGAGCTACTGGTTGGAGATCCCTCTTGTAAACCATATCGTAAAAACTCATCTCTTGGAATAATTGTGATGATAGAAGAGTGTTAAACAAAATGGACACAGCCTTTAAATTAAGAAATACCATGCATTTCATACTTGTTGAGTAGAGGCCCCACTCAAATGTTAATACCAATTCGATTCCTTTTTGAAATATTGTTCTAATCTGGGGTTTGGTCTCCTCTAAGCCCTGGCGAGCGCTATCCTGGTTTAACATGTATTTGAACACTGCTTCAGAATCCGCGTATTTCATGGTTTGTTTTTGTCCTGTGGATCAAATTACTTCTCGATTTCGTTCTTCTTCAATTGCCAGTTTCTGAATTAGGTTTCCAGGTGCATTTTTTCAGTTGGAACACAGACGGTAGGACAAACTCCTGCTACAGCTGATGGATTTCATTTTAACCCATTTGTAGTGGCAGACTTTACCATCACTGGGCCTCATTCACGAAACAAACTTACGAACAAATTTGTTCTTAAGGCCGACTTAAGAACATTTTGGGCATTCACAAAATGTGTTCTTAGCTGAAAGAGCTCTTCTGGAAGAACAAATCCTAAGAACAGTCAGGAGGAAAAAAAATCATCTCTCTTCAAGAACAGTTTTGTCTTAAGAACGCTTCGTGAGTCTTAAGACTTAAGTTTTTCTTAAGTTTCTCCTAAGTTGTACTTAAGAACAAGCACACAGTGGTTTAAGTTTTCACAAATTTAGGACTTTTACATTTCCCCATCAATAAAAAATGGTTATGTACAGGATCCTACGCTGCTTTGTTAATATGCCCATCCCTTTGCTTCTTCTTACTCCTGATTTCTGAGCTTTACTTACAGGATAGTTTGCATTGTCAGACCAGTGTTGCACAAAATTGCTGAATAATTGACAGTGAAGTGGACACCAGACCCAAGCTCTGCGCAACTTACACCGTTTTAAGTCGAAGTCTGCTGTTGTCTGGTGTGGTCCGGGCTTGTTTAATATTTATTCTCTCCGACGTCAAAGCGGGCCCTATAGGAACCCCAGTCTTAATCACCTGTAGAGACGGTGTTGTTCTTGGAGCAGTGATTGTTTCTTTTGGCTGAAGGGGGAAGGCGCAGAGCTGTGGGTCACTGGGTCAAACACGTGGGGCTGGAAAAGCTGTTAGAGATACTTGTTACTTTGACGGTGGATCAGCAATTCTAAATAAATTGAAAGTATTCTGACATATAACCTTGAAATTCCCACATTATTTTATCTCTTGTACTAATGTGTGTCTCTCTCTCCACAGCCCCGCCGAACAGATTCAACAGACGAGTGTCAGGTGAGTGCTGTTTTCACCTGAGTCACTTTGACGTCAGAACTGTCCGCTCCACACACACACACACACACACTGTGGATGAGAGCCAAAAAAACTGGCTCAGCCCTAGTTTAGTCCTGGTTTAAACCTCGCCTAGTCTTTATTTGACGCTTGGTTTAGCTTCGTCAGCTCGGAGAGTAAAAATGATACAGAAAACACCTGTGACGTCTAACACAAGCGTAGGATTTAATTTATGACCTGCTGCGAGTTATGGCTTGGAGCAAAGTCAACTCTGCTCTGAAGTGCGTCATGATGTGTTCAGATCACAAATAGTTAAGCTGTTATTGGACCGTAAGTGTTGACGCCTCACCAAATGTGTAAGCCTCACTGGCTCAGCGGGGCTAACGGAGAACATGCAGCATGATGCTTTTATCATGTTCTAGGACGCCAGGTTTGATTACAGTCTCTTCTCTGCCCTCTTCTCCGTCTTCTCTCTCCTCTTTTTGTCATTTCTCTCCTCTGTCTTTCTCTCTCTGTCACCTATTTCCTCTTCTCTCTCTCCTCTCCGTTTCTCTCCTAGTTTTACTTGCCTTCTCTTCTTTCTGGTCTCCCCCTCTTCCCTCCTGTTCTTTCTCTTCTCTCTCCCCCCCCCCTCTCTCTCTCTCTCTCTCTTGCGCGCTCTATCTCTCTCGTCCCCCTCTTCACTCTCCTCTTCTCTCTCTCCACTGCCCTCCTCTCTCTCATCTGCCCTCTTTCTTCTCTCTCGCCTCTGCCCTCCTCTCTCCCTCCCTCTGTCCCCCTCACCCTCTCTGTCTTGCACGCGCTCGCTCTCTCTCTTCCCCCTCTTCGCTCTCCACTGCCTTCCTCTCTCTCATCTGCCCTCTTTCTCGCCTCTGACCCCTTCCCTCTCTCTCTCCACTGCCCTCCTCTCTCTCTCTCTCTCTCTCTCTCTCTCTCTCTCTCTCTCTCTCTCTCTCTCTCCCCCCCCCCCCCCC